>JAHHZJ010002535.1:0-142053 GCA_021437245.1 Aegilops speltoides
GCACCGGACTTTTTTTGTACTGCGCGGGTTACGGTAGTACCGCACGGAGGTGCGGTAGTACCGCTCGGGTCGGGAATTTCGTAGATTGATCGGGACGCGATTTTGGGGCGGAAATGGATGATTTCGGGTCAAAATTGAGAGATTTCGTGGATGGAAAGTGGGAAACTTGGGGAGATGCTAGATCCACTGAAACCAAGCAAATCCATGGATCAAAATCAACAAAACATCATCAAACCAACAAATCACAAAAATTTTGGGGCTATTTTTGTGGGGATTTTCGGATTTAGGACGAAATCAACAAAATCAAGCTAGAAAACACGGGGTAGGGGCTCCAAAACGTGATCAACGTGGCTCATGATACCATAATGATGAGGGTGGAACCCTAATTCGTCGATCTTTCACGCTGGAGGATCCTACGGAGAACACGATGAACACGGGAAGAACGAGAGAAATCACAAGGGAAACACTCAAGAAAAGTCCAAATCACACATCCACTAGACAATCAAACACACAAGATCACTCAGTACACGAACAACAAAGGAAAGATACAAGTAAGGTTCATCTCCAAGCGGAGGTCTGATGATATCCTAGATGGATCTTCCCAAAAGGGTCTTGATGATATCCTGCAGGATCTTCACATGGAGGTCTTGAACTCCATGGGAGGTGGTCTCTCTCTCTCAAGAGTAGAGGTAGGAGCAAAGCTCACCCGAGAATGAGCTATCATATTTGCTAACCCTAGAAAGGAGGTGGAGGTGGTCTATTTATAGTCTTCATCCACAAGGGGTAAGTGAGAGGGGGTTACATGGGCCCTAGGCCCGCTCACGCGAGCAGCACGGTAGTACCGCGCTGGGCGGTAGTACCGCCGGGTCCGCAGTAGTACCGCTTGGGTTGAGCTGTAGTACCGCTGCACAGTAGGTGGAGCGGTAGTAGGAGCGAAGTTCACGGCGCAGTAGTACCGCTGGAGGGAGCGGTAGTATCACGAGGGTGCGCGGTAGTAATAGTCACTTGGCGAAGATGCCATCGGTGTTGAAGAAGCTGAAGTCTTGAGGTCGATGTCGCGCCTGCGGTGCACGGGTGCAGGAGGCCGTGCACGGGTGATAGAGGCAAAGGTGTCCCGTGATTTCGATGAGATGGTGGATTTCGCTTTGGTGGAAGTCGACTTTGACGATCCGACTACGAAGGCGGCGAGGACGCCGCTACTTAGCAATCGCTAAACCAACTCCGAGAGGTTATTGACCACGCCAAGCATCGATCAACCTGACCACGAGGGTCTATTTCGCGAGCAAACGAAGAACAAGCAAGAAACTGAGATTGCAATCTGGATATTGCGAATATAAGATGAAAGCTTTATTGATCAAGGTGGGGTTCTATGACGCTTTGTCCGGTCGTTGAACACAAACGGCACGCCGGTTGCAACTATGGCTAACTTTTGATCTAAACAAAACCCAAAGTCTAAACGGTGCCCTAAGGGCTGTATATATGGAGGAAGAGGGGGTGAATTTCGTGGCCCTTGGTGGAGGGGTCCGAAACTAACCGTATCTCTTGTTTCCCCACACATACAGACTCTAAAATAGCCTATACTAATGTATTTCGAAATTACATGGGCCTGGCCCAATAATAAGGTGACGCAGCACCTAGAATAGCCTCTGGACGAAATTTATGAAGTGGCATCTTGTATATTTCGTCCAAGGCTTCATGCACTCATTATGGTGGCTTCAAAGTCCTGAAATCATCACATGTAACTCCATTCTTGTCCCCCTTGCGCATGCCATCATCTCCATGCTTGTTCTGGCTCCAATGTTCATCCTTCTCCAAGCTAGGCCCTTCATTTGTAAGCAAAACAAATGTATCCAATTTAGGCAGCATCATATTCTCATGAACATTAGAATCAATACCAAGAAACGAAAGTACCTGGTAGTTTAGTTGGCGTGCGCGAGCTCTAGTAATTGGTCCAAGATGTATAGCAGCAGGGCTGTGGGTGTAACAATGGTATTGATGTCCTCATCATCCTCCCTTCTTGAAATGAAGTCGCCCTCGACGGAAGTTCATCTTCCTCACCCAAATATGGCTTCAAATCTGCAATGTTAAAAGTGGACTAACCCCAAAATCTGCAGCAGCTCAAGTTTATATGCATTATCATTTACTTTCTCCAACACCTTAAAGGGACCAGCAGCACGTGGCATTAGCTTTGATTTATGCAAATCAGAAATCTATCTCACGCAAATGTAACCAAACAAGATCTCCAGGTGCAAACACAACATGTTTTCTACCCTTATCTCCAGCAAGTTTATATTTAGCATTCATACGCCAATGTTTTCCTTAGTTAACTCATGCATTTTTAAAATCAATTCAGCACGCTCTTTAACATCAAAATTAACCTTTCCAAAGATGGAAGAGGCAAGAGGCAACACGCCAACACTTGGTAATATTCTAATGTTTATGAAGATCCCACAGCAATGAGGGCCTTTGATCTCAATTACAACTGATCTGGCATGATATTTCAAATATCCAGATTGCAATCTCAGTTTCTTGCTTGTTCTTCGCTTGCTCGCAGGAAATAGACCTCGTGGTCGTTGTGATAGAGGCAGAGGTGTCCCGCCTTTCGATGAAATGGTGGATTTCGCTTGGTGGAAATCGACTTTGACGATCCGACCACGAAGCGCAGCGAGGACGCCGCGCTTTAGCAATCGCTAAACCAACTCCGAGAGGTTATTGACCACGCCGAGCACGCATCAACCTCCGACCACGAGGGTCTATTTCGCGAGCAAACGAAGAACAAGAACAAGCAGAAACTAAGATTGCAATCTGGATATTGCTAATATAAGATGAAAGCTTTATTGATCAAGGTGGGGTTCGTGGACGCTTTGTCTGGTCGTTAAACACAAACGGCACGCTGGTTGCAGCTATGGCTAACTTTTGATCTAAACAAAACCCAAAGTCTAAACGGTGCCCTAAGGGCTGTATATATGGAGGAAGAGGGAAAATTTCGTGGCCCTTGGTGGAGGGGTCCAAACTAACCCTATCTCTTGTTTCCACACATACGGACTCTAAAAATAGCCTATACTAATGTATTTCGAAATTACATGGGCCTGGCTCAATAATAAGGTGACGCAGCACCTAGAATAGTCTCTGGACGAAATTTATGAAGTGGCATCTTGTATATTTCGTCCAAGGCTTCATTGACTCATTATGGTGGCTTCAAAGTCCTGAAATCATCACTTGTAACTCCATTCTGTCCTCTCATGCATGCCATCATCTCCATGCTTGTTCTTGCTCCAATGTTCATCCTTCTCCAAGCTAGGCCCTTCATTTGTAAGCAAAACAAATGTATCCAATTTAGGCAGCATCATATTCTCATGAACATTAGAATCATTACCAAGAAACGAAAGTACCGGTAATTTAGTTGGCGCATGAGCTCTAGTAATTGGTCCAAGATGTATAGCAGCAGGGGCTGTGGGTGTAACAATGGTATTGATGTCCTCATCAGGTTGTCATCCATCAAACGCCCCACTCGAGGTACTCCTCGGTCCTTGAGTCCCATAGAAAGGAATCTTGTGGTCGGTGTCGAGGTCGAGTAGCACGTGGAAGTCGCGGACTTGAGCTTGGGTAGCTTCTCTTGAGTGTAGTCTTGAGGTGCTTGTTGGCAAAGATGCCCAATATCCAAGGCTAAGATGCCTTGTAGTCACTTGGCGAAGATGCCATCGGTGTTGAAGAAGTGAAGTCTTGAGGTCGATGTCGCTTCCCTGTGTGCACGGGTGCAGGAGGCCGTGCACGGGTGATAGAGGCAAAGGTGTCCCGCTTTCGATGAGATGGTGGATTTCGCTTTGGTGGAAGTCGACTTTGACGATCCGACCACGAAGCGGCGAGGACGCCGCGCTTAGCAATCGCTAAACCAACTCCGAGAGGTTATTGACCACGCCAAGCAGCACGATCAACGACCACGAGGGTCTATTTCCTGCGAGCAAACGAAGAACAAGCAAGAAACTGAGATTGCAATCTGGATATTGTGAATATAAGATGAAAGCTTTATTGATCAAGGTGGGGTTCTATGACGCCTTTGTCTGGTCGTTGAACACAAACGAAGTACGCGAAGTTGCAGCTATGGCGAACTTTTGATCTAAACAAAACCCAAAGTCTAAACGGTGCCCTAAGGGCTGTATATATGGAGGAAGAGGGGGTGAATTTCGTGGCCCTTGGTGGAGGGGTCCGAAACTAACCGTATCTCTTGTTTCCCCACACATACAGACTCTAAAATAGCCTATACTAATGTATTTCGAAATTACATGGGCCTGGCCCAATAATAAGGTGACGCAGCACCTAGAATAGCCTCTGGACGAAATTTATGAAGTGGCATCTTGTATATTTCGTCCAAGGCTTCATGCACTCATTATGGTGGCTTCAAAGTCCTGAAATCATCACTTGTAACTCCATTCTTGTCCCCCTTGCGCATGCCATCATCTCCATGCTTGTTCTGGCTCCAATGTTCATCCTTCTCCAAGCTAGGCCCTTCATTTGTAAGCAAAACAAATGTATCCAATTTAGGCAGCATCATATTCTCATGAACATTAGAATCAATACCAAGAAACGAAAGTACCGGTAGTTTAGTTGGCGTCTTGTGAGCTCTAGTAATTGGTCCAAGATGTATAGCAGCAGGGCTGTGGGTGTAACAATGGTATTGATGTCCTCATCATCCTCCCCTTCTTGAAATGAAGTCGTCCTCGACGGAAGTTCATCTTCCTCACCCAAATATGGCTTCAAATCTGCAATGTTAAAAGTGGGACTAACCCCAAAATCTGCAGGCAGCTCAAGTTTATATGCATTATCATTTACTTTCTCCAACACCTTAAAGGGACCAGCAGCACGTGGCATTAGCTTTGATTTGCGCAAATCAGGAAATCTATCCTTACGCAAATGTAACCAAACAAGATCTCCAGGTGCAAACACAACATGTTTTCTACCCTTATCTCCAGCAAGTTTATATTTAGCATTCATACGCTCAATGTTTTCCTTAGTTAACTCATGCATTTTTAAAATCAATTCAGCACGTTCTTTAACATCAAAATTAACCTTCTCCAAAGATGGAAGAGGCAACAAATCAATAGGTGATGAGGACATCAATACCATTGTTACACCCACAGCCCCTGCTGCTATACATACTGGACCAATTACTAGAGCTCGCGCACGCCAACTAAATTACCAGGTACTTTCGTTTCTTGGTAATGATTCTAATGTTTATGAGAATATGATGCTGCCTAAATTGGATACATTTGTTTTGCTTACAAATGAAGGGCCTAGCTTGGAGAAGGATGAACATTGGAGCAAGAACAAGCATGGAGATGATGGCATGCGCAAGGGGGACAAGAATGGAGTTACAAGTGATGATTTCAGGACTTTGAAGCCACCATAATGAGTGCATGAAGCCTTGGACGAAATATACAAGATGCCACTTCATAAATTTCGTCCAGAGGCTATTCTAGGTGCTGCGTCTCTTCCTCCATATATATAGCCCTTAGGGTATCGTTTAGACTTTGGGTTTTGTTTAGATCAAAAGTTAGCCATAGCTGCAACCGCATGCCGTTTGTGTTCAGCGACCGGACAAAGGCGTCACAGAACCCCACCTTGATCAATAAAGCTTTCATCTTATATTCGCAATATCCAGATTGCAATCTCAGTTTCTTGCTTGTTCTTCGTTTGCTCGCAGGAAATAGACCCTCGTGGTCAGGTTGTGATAGAGGCAGAGGTGTCCCGTCTTTCGATGAAATGGTGGATTTCGCTTTGGTGGAAATCGACTTTGACGATCCGACTACGAGCGTGCGAGGACGTCGCGCCTTAGCAATCGCTAAACCAACTCCGAGAGGTTATTGACCACGCCGGAGCACGATCAACCTGACCACGAGGGTCTATTTCCTGCGAGCAAACGAAGAACAAGCAAGAAACTGAGATTGCAATCTGGATATTGCGAATATAAGATGAAAGCTTTATTGATCAAGGTGGGGTTCTGTGACGCTTTGTCCGGTCGTTGAACACAAACGGCACGCCGGTTGCAGCTATGGCTAACTTTTGATCTAAACAAAACCCAAAGTCTAAACGGTGCCCTAAGGGCTGTATATATGGAGGAAGAGGGGAGAATTTCGTGGCCCTTGGTGGAGGGGTCCAAACTAACCCTATCTCTTGTTTCCCACACATACGGACTCTAAAAATAGCCTATACTAATGTATTTCGAAATTACATGGGCCTGGCCCAATAATAAGGTGACGAAGCACCTAGAATAGCCTCTGGACGAAATTTATGAAGTGGCATCTTGTATATTTCGTCCAAGGCTTCATGCACTCATTATGGTGGCTTCAAGTCCTGAAATCATCACTTGTAACTCCATTCTTGTCCCCTTGCGCATGCCATCATCTCCATGCTTGTTCTTGCTCCAATGTTCATCCTTCTCCAAGCTAGGCCCTTCATTTGTAAGCAAAACAAATGTATCCAATTTAGGCAGCATCATATTCTCATGAACATTAAATCATTACCAAGAAACGAAAGTACCGGTAATTTAGTTGGCGTCTTGTGAGCTCTAGTAATTGGTCCAATATGTATAGCAGCAGGGGCTGTGGGTGTAACAATGGTATTGATGTCCTCATCATCCTCCCCTTCTTGGAATGAAGTCGTCCTCGGCGGAAGTTCATCTTCCTCACCCAAATATGGCTTCAAATCTGCAATGTTAAAAGTGGGACTAACCCCAAAATCTGCAGGCAGCTCAAGTTTATATGCATTATCATTTACTTTCTCCAACACCTTAAAGGGACCAGCAGCACGTGGCATTAGCTTTGATTTGCGCAAATCAGGAAATCTATCCTTACGCAAATGTAACCAAACAAGATCTCCAGGTGCAAACACAACATGTTTTCTACCCTTATCTCCAGCAAGTTTATATTTAGCATTCATACGCTCAATGTTTTCCTTAGTTAACTCATGCATTTTTAAAATCAATTCAGCACGTTCTTTAGCATCAAAATTAACCTTCTCCGAAGATGGAAGAGGCAACAAATCAATAGGTGCACGAGGTAGGAAACCATACACAACTTCAAAAGGGCACATCTTAGTAGTAGAATGCAATGAACGATTATAAGCAAATTCAATATGAGGCAAGCATTCCTCCCACATTTTCTATTGACTACTTCAGTTTGTCCATCTGTTTGGGGGTGACAAGTAGTACTAAAAAGCAGTTTAGTCCCCAACTTAGCCCATAAACATCTCCAAAAGTGGCTAAGAAATTTAGTATCACGATCTGAAACAATAGTATTTGGCACACCATGCAAGCGAATAATTTCACGAAAGAACAAGTCAGCAACATTGACAGCATCATCGCTTTTATGACATGGTATAAAGTGTGCCATTTTCGAGAATCTATCCACGACAACAAATATGCTATCCCTCCCCTTCTTTGTTCTAGGTAAACCTAAAACAAAGTCCATCGATATATCCTCCCAAGGAACACTAGGTACAGCAAAGGCATATATAAACCATGAGGATTGAGTCGTGACTTAGCTTTTTGACATGTAGTGCAATGAGCAATAAAACGCTCAACATCCGTCTCATCTTTGGCCAAAAGAAATGTGTAGCAAGTACGTCCTCCGCCTTCTTCACGCCAAAGTGTCCCATTAGTCCTCCTCCATGCGCCTCCTGCAACAACAAAAGACGAACGGAGCTAGCTGGAATGCATAGCTTGTTAGCACGGAACACAAATCCATCATTAACGACAAACTTGTTCCATGTTCTTCCTTCTTTACAATTCTGCAATACATCTTTAAAATCAGCATCATGCACATATTGATCTTTGATGGTCTCCAAACCAAATATTTTGAAGTCAAGTTGTGAAAGCATAGTATAGCGACGAGACAATGCATCAGCAATAACATTTTCTTTACCCTTCTTGTGTTTAATGACATAAGGAAAGTCTCAATGAATTCAACCCATTTAGCATGTCTACGATTCAGTTTAGCTTGACTTTTAATATGTTTCAAAGATTCATGATCGAATGTATAACAAATTCTTTGGGCCATAAATAATGTTGCCATGTTTCTAAAGTCCGAACAAGAGCATATAATTCTTTATCATAAGTAGAGTAATTCAGACTAGGCCCACTCAATTTTTCGAAAAGTATGCAACAGGTTTGCCATCTTGTAATAACACACCTCCTAATCCAATTCCACTAGCATCACATTCAAGCTCAAAAGTCTTATTAAAATCAGGATGTTGGAGTAAAGGAGCATGTGTCAACTTAGCTTTCAATACCGTGAAGGCTTCTTCCGTGCGGTACCCCAAACAAAAGGCACATCCTTCTTTGTAAGCTCGTTGAGAGGTGCAGCAATGGTGCTGAAATCTCTCACAAAACGCCTATAGAAACCAGCGAGGCCAAGGAAACTCCTCACTTGTGTGACCGTTTTGGGCTGCGGCCAACTCTCAATAGCTTCAATCTTGGCTTTATCAACTTCAATTCCCTGTGGAGTAACAACATAGCCAAGAAAAGATACTCGGTCGATGCAAAAGGTGCACTTCCCAAGGTTACCAAACAAACGTGCATCACGTAGAGCATTAAAAATAGCACGTAAATGTTCCAAATGTTCTTCCAAAGATTTGCTATAAATCAGTATATCATCAAAATAGACTACCACAAATCGTCCAATGAAAGCACGTAAAACTTCGTTCATTAATCTCATGAAAGTACTAGGTGCATTAGTTAACCCAAAAGGCATGACTAACCACTCATATAATCCAAACTTAGTTTTAAATGCTGTTTTCCATTCATCTCCCAATTTCATACGAATTTGATGGTATCCACTACGCAAATCAACTTTGGAGAATATTGTAGAGCCACTCAATTCATCAAGCATATCATCTAGCCTAGGAATAGGGTGACGATAACGAATAGTAATATTATTGATGCCTCTACAATCAACACACATGCGTGACGTACCATCCTTTTTCGGCACTAGAATAATAGGAACAGCACAAGGACTAAGGGATTCGCGTATATAACCTTTGTCGAGCAGCTCCTGTACTTGACGCATAATCTCCTTCGTCTCCTCTGGATTGGTACGGTATGGCGACGGTTGGGTAATGATGCACGGAATTAAGTCAATTTGATGCTCAATCCCTCGAATAGGTGGTAATCCGGTGGCACGCCTTGTGGAAAGACGTCGTGAACTCTGCAAAATGTTAGTGACAGCAGAGGGGGCAAAGAGGAAGGCACGTCCTCGAATGAAAATAATGCCTCTTTGCACACAAAAGCATAGCAAACAGATTTGCTAAAATCTAGCTCATCAATATCAGATTTGGTGGCAAGTAAACATGCACTTTTCAATTTAATTTCGAAGCAACAGATAGATGGTTTATTATTAGGCTTCATGTGTTGCTCAAATTCTTTTGCCACAATCTGATTTTCACTCTTATTTTCTCCTGTTTTGCTTTATTAGCTCTATTAATATCATCTTTCAAAATGGAATCAGAGTCATAGGAAGCAAAGTAATATTTTTATCCCTATGAACAAGAGTATCTGATTGTTTCTACCATGGTGTATGAATTTTTATCAAATTGCCATGGTCTACCAAGTAATAAGGAACATGCTTGCATAGGTACCACATCACAATCAACATAATCAGCATATGTAGAGATACTAAAATGCACACGAACAGTACGTGTTACCTTAACCTTGCCGCTGTTGTTGAACAATTGGATGTAGTAAGGATGTGGATGTGGTCTTGTGGTGAGAGATAGCTTCTCCACCATCTCCATGCTAGCCAAGTTGTTGCAGCTCCCTCCATCTATGATGACGCGAATAGAACGTTCCTTCACAACTCCCTTTGTATGGAACAAATTATGCCTCTGATTTTGCTCACTTGTGTAACCTGCACACTCAAAACACGTTGAGCAACTAAACATTCATACTGTCAAGATCTTCAACAGCCATGTATTGTGTCTCATGATCGAATCATCTCCACCGTGTTCCTCATGTGTAATAAGAGCCAAAGTCTCCTCATCATAGTCACTAGCGGACTCATACCCACCATCCTCGTAGCAATCATCACACGCTGAGATTTGCATTCTCTGTAAAATGTCCTCTTCCCTTACAACGACGACAAATAATATCACTTGTGTGCCCTGTTGACGCCATGGAAGAAGAAGAGCTCTGTGCAGGCCCAGCGGTGTGCTCTTGGCAGATAGTGGTGGTTGTGCCTCGCTTTCTTGTATCACGGTTGGAGGTGGCACTGAAGGAGGTGATGGTGCGGTGGAAGTAGATGATGCACGTGGTGTCCATGATGAAGGTCGACCTGCGAGAAAAGTTAATGCGGCGCCAATGCCCATCGATCCTGACTTCACGCTCAGCTTTACAAGCAAGATGGAATAAACGAGTGATATTATTATAATCCTTATTGTCTAGAATGGTCTGAATCTCTATTTAATCCACCCGAAAACGTGCAAGCATAGCTTCATTCTCCTCAACAATACCACATCTAATCAAGCCAGTTTGTAATTCCCGATAATATTCTTCTACAGAATTTTTCCTTGTCTTAAGCGCTGCAATTTTTGAAGTAATTCACGTTGATAATATGGTGGAACCCAACGAGTACGCATAGCAGTTTTCAAAGCAGCCCAAGTAGATGGAACAGGATATAATCTACAATGTTGAGACCACCAAACACATGCAAAGCTAGTGAAAGCACAAACAGCAGCAGAACACGTCTCTCCTCGGGATATTGTAAACATGTAAATCGTTGTTCAGTTTCTAACTCCCAAGTAAGATAAATATCAGAACATATCTACCCTCAAATGGTGGAATATTCAATTTCAGTTTAGGGAGATGGTCATGATCTCGCACTGAGGGGAGCCCTAATATTGCCATTATTTGCATGTGGACGACCTGGTGGTTGTGGTGCTGGTGGTTGCACGTAGTTCGATGTTGATCAACCTCATCCTCGTAATCTCCCACATAATCATCCTCGTCGGTACCAGCAGCAGCAGATGGCAGGAGCCAAAGAAGCACCAACAGCGAGAGCAGCGGCACCAGAATTTTGTCTGGCTCAATAGGAACACGCTGAGCTCGTCCATACTGATTCGGAAGGGGCGAGTTGTTGTCGTTGCAGAGGTGCGATAGGTGCAGCCGGCGGTGGTTGTGGAAAACGCGCGAGCAATTCATCAAACTTGCTATCAAGCTTTGTTTCAAACGTCTTCTCAATGCCATCTATCTTCTCCATGGCCTCGTCAAATCTGTTTACCACATCTTGCACCTGTCCAATCATCATTTGCTGAAACTTATCAGGTAGTTGTTTGTTTGTCAGGTTCTCCCAATCAGTCTCATCGGCTTGTGATCCTGCCATGGTTAGCAGCAATAGAAACACACAAGAATATGATCCTACAAACTACTAGGAAGTGGTGGTGGTGGTGTGGTGGACAGTCACAAATCCGTCAAGCAAATCTCAAATTCTTACCAGTTCTTACCCAAAGAAGCGGTGATCGGCAACCGTTGTAGTCAAAACTCTCAAAGCTTGGCTATAGCGATTACGAGGAGAATCAAACGCACGACGTAGATGTATGTGGAGCTGGGAAGGCTTATAATATGGTAGCAAAAGGGTTGACAATAATCAAATCAGAGATGCAAAGTTGAATAAACGCTCAACGACGGTACTGTGCTGGTCCTAGGCTAGACCGTGCTAGAGACGCGAGCCTAGAACACTAACAAAATCACGGCGCTGCACGTAAATAAGGGAAAAGCACACTCTGATTTTTTTTCGCTCTTTTTTTTTGCGCTGCTTTTTTTTTGCGCTGCTCCATTTTTTTTTTGCGAAAAATCACTATAATGGCGAGTGTCTCAAAACTCTTCCCAGGTCAAACTGACAGGATGGGCACGAAATTTTTTCGACCAAATTTTTTTTCGACGCTGGACCCAAAAACTGAAACGGGTCAAAAAAAACTTTCTATAACGGCGACTGTCTCAATACGCTTAGAAACACCTAAAAATAGGATAGCCAGAAATTTTTTTGTCCCGTGCGTTTTTGGAAAATTTTGGGCCTAAACGGAGGGTGGTTTCCGGACCGATTGGGAGATTTTTTTTTTTGGAAACCAACCTCTTCTACGGACGGCAAAAGATTGCTGGAATCCGAAACCTATTCAGACAAGGAAACAGGAATCGGAAAACTAGATGGATCCTGAAAACAAACCTAATATGCAAGGAACTCGGATTGGTGGTGGATATATGGTGGTGGTATATGGCAACGGTGGTGGTATATGGCAGCGGTGGTGGTATATGGATACGGATTCGAAGCGGTGGCGGATAAGCGGTGGTGGTAGATGGCAGGGGCGATGATGATGGTGCGGGCGGCGTGACAACTTATGACCGTAACTCAAACTCTAAAAGACTAGACTCTAAGACCAGCAACTAGACACGACGATGCAACCGCAAATTCAACAACGCAAATACTAAAAGATTATGCAAAGGCTCGATTGGTTCGGATATGATGACCTAACCCTAATTTTTTTTGGCTTTTTCGTGGACTGTAGGTATGAAGAACAGACTCGATCTAAACTACGAAAATCAGTAAAATCTCACCGAGCAACACGGAACTCGATACCACTTGATAGAGGCAAAGGTGTCCCGTCTTTCGATGAGATGGTGGATTTCGCTTTGGTGGAAGTCGACTTTGACGATCCGACCACGGCGTGCAAGGACGTCGCGCCTTAGCAATCGCTAAACCAACTCCGAGAGGTTATTGACCACGCCGAGCACGATCAACGACCACGAGGGTCTATTTCCTGCGAGCAAACGAAGAACAAGCAAGAAACTGAGATTGCAATCTGGATATTGCGAATATAAGATGAAAGCTTTATTGATCAAGGTGGGGTTCTGTGGCGCTTTGTCCGGTCGTTGAACACAAACGGCACGCGAAGTTGCAGCTATGGCGAACTTTTGATCTAAACAAAACCCAAAGTCTAAACGGTGCCGTAAGGGCTGTATATATGGAGGAAGAGGGGTGAATTTCGTGGCCCTTGGTGGAGGGGTCCAAACTAACCCTATCTCTTGTTTCCCCACATACGGACTCTAAAAATAGCCTATACTAATGTATTTCGAAATTACATGGGCCTGGCCCAATAATAAGGTGACGCAGCACCTAGAATAGCCTCTGGACGAAATTTATGAAGTGGCATCTTGTATATTTCGTCCAAGGCTTCATGCACTCATTATGGTGGCTTCAAAGTCCTGAAATCATCACTTGTAACTCCATTCTTGTCCCCCTTGCGCATGCCATCATCTCCATGCTTGTTCTGGCTCCAATGTTCATCCTTCTCCAAGCTAGGCCCTTCATTTGTAAGCAAAACAAATGTATCCAATTTAGGCAGCATCATATTCTCATGAACATTAGAATCATTACCAAGAAACGAAAGTACCTGGTACTTTAGTTGGCGTGCGCGAGCTCTAGTAATTGGTCCAGTATGTATAGCAGCAGGGGCTGTGGGTGTAACAATGGTATTGATGTCCTCATCACGGGGTCCCGTGTGCACCGGGGTCGAAGGCCCGTTTGCACGGGGGTGGCAGAGAAGCCAACTCTCGTCCAGAAGCTCGCTGTTCATGGTCATGTCGATGTCGATGCTTGTGCGTAGTTGCCGGAGATGGTAGCACGGAAGTCTTTGCACTTGAGCGTCTTCTCGAAGATGAGGATGACCGCTTGCGGTTCTTGATGAGGGCCTTGATCTCCTCCATGCGCTTGTCCATCTTGGCGTCGGAGTTGTTGTTCATGGCATCGAACTCATTGTTGTTGTAGACCGAAGGTGAAATGCCTTGCCTATCCATCACAAGACTCGAGTAGAGGTGAGTAGGAAATGTGATAAACAATACCAAGTTACCTTTTCCCAAAGTTGAGGATGTATCCCGTTTCACTCAATGTGAAATGAAAGAATAGTGGAATTGGTACCGGACTTGTTCACTCACACCTATCAAGTAAAGGCTTATGGTAGAGCTCGGTGAGGATAGTGGCACAAAAATTTGATGCAAAATGTTAGCAAGACTCAATAATGTTGGAAAAGATTCACAAATTCGCAAGTGAAACAAGTAGACCAATAGCAAATGGTACACGGAAACACACACATGGATAGATAAATGGGGTCGTGCAACCAAGGAATGAGCACAAAATGTGGAGTCCATGGAAAACACTCGTGTTGCACAACTAGAGAGAGACGCTAGCACGATTGCTCAATAGGCGGATACGACACTTGTGCACAACCTATAGATGCAAGATGGGTAAACTTTCTATCCCAAGTATGCTATGTATGTATGGTTCCCGGTGTTTCTCTCAAGCATGAAAGCATATGATGTAGATTTGACAATCTTATGTGCAATGGGGTATGATGCTATGGCACTTGCTCACGAGCTCTTTGCTCTCTTTTTGCTTAAAAGCTTTTTCTCTCTTTTTTTCCAATGGCCACTTTTGCACAATGCACAAACCAAGATAGCTATTATGTATATGCGGGAACGATATTGTGACACAATGGATGATATGATACCAATATGATATGGTATGTATGCAATGGAATGGTGGATCACGAATGTGCACAAGTAACGTTGCCGGCAATACTCAAATGGCTAGTCTCAATAGGCAAGTAACGCAAAATGGGCTAGGGGGTTATCAATGCAATTGCAAGGGGAATATACAATGGTGTCGTCGAGGTTACCGTCCTTTGCGATGATGAGTGGCGGTGTTCTTGATGTAGATACCAAGATGATGTAGACACATCCCTAAGTAGCCGAAACACCTTAGGAAATGGTAAAAACCGCAAACTCAAAATCTCAAATGACAAATGTAAAATGGTGGAAGTGGGAATGGCAATGTGGAAGTGGTGGTGGTGGTTTGTGAAAAAGAAAATGTCCCTAAGTAGCCGAAACACCTTAGAAGACACAACTGACTCCTCAAGCAACCACTAATGCTAAGGGGATCTAGATGGGTTAGGTTGCTAAAGTCTATGGTGGTTTTGCGGATGATATGGTGGAGGGCCTAGGCAAAGATGCCAAAATGTCAATTTTGATGGAGTCAAATGGAGATGGAACCTATCTAGGTGGATGGGGGATGTCAATAGCTACTCAACGAGCTAAAGAACGCGAAAATCGGACTCCGGATGTGGAAGTTATGGGCAAAACTGTGAACTGCTCGCTGCTGGCACAGAAGTGCGACGGGTCTAGGGCCCGTGGGCACGGGGTGCCGTGCGCACGGTACACGTACCGAGGGCACGGGGTCACCTGGGACGGGCGGGTTTGGCGAATTTCTTGGCGATTTGGGCTCCAAAAGGATGGATCTCGTGGATGTGGAGTAGCTGGGGTGGAAGGTGGTGGTGGGAGGTGGAAGGGAGGTCGAAGGAGCAGTGGCTGAAGCGCACTGGGAGGGTCGTGCGCACGGGGTCTGTCTGGCCTGTGTGCACGGGGTCCTGATGGCCCGTGTGCACGGGGTCCTCTGAGAGCGGACGAACTGCTCCGGATCCGTGGGGAAACTCGAATTTGAGGCCAAAATCGAAGGATGGAGGGTAGGGGAAGGTGGTAGAAGGGTGGATCTACTTGCTAAACACCAAATCCATGGATCAAATCCAACAAAATCAACCTAAACGAACAAATCACAAAAAATTTTGGGGCTATTTTTGGTGGGGAATTTTCGAATTTAGGACGAAATCACACAAAACTAGGCTAGAAAACAAGGAGGGGGGCTCCAATTTCGTGAGAAACCATGGCTCATGATACCATAATGATGTAGGGTGGAACCCTATGTGAGAGATCTTTCACGAATTGGAGGGGAATCCTGATGTAGGGTGGAACCCTATAGCGTCGATCTTTCACGTTTGGAGTTGATCCTACGGGGGAATCACGAAGAACACGCGGAAGCACAATGGGAAACACGGGAAAACGAGAGAGAATCACTCAACCAACAAGGAATCGATCACACAAGTGCTAGATCACCACACACATAAGAGATCCACAAGATACAAAGTCAACTAAGGTAAGGATACAAAGGAACCGTTCATCTCCAAGAGGAGGCCTTGATGTTCTTCCCTAGATGGGGGTCTTGAATCCGCAGGGCGATCTTCTCCGAAGAGGTCCTGATCTCCGAGGAGAAGTAACCGAGTGGATGAGCAAAGGCTCTCACACAAATGTGAGCTAATCCAATGCTAAGTCTCAAAGTGAGGAGGAGGAGTCCTATATATAGGCTAGGGGGCGAAGGTGATGCGGAGCATCCTTTCATCATCCCCAAGGACTCTACATCAACACCTACAACACCACAAGGACCGATGACTCGAGCACGTGCAAGAGCTCTTGAAACAGAGGTGACATCACTCCTCTCACAACTCTCCTTCGATTCACATGAGACATGGTTACTACCTCAAACAGAAACTCTATGCATACTCAGGCACCAAGGAGTCGACCATAAAGAGGCTGGGAAGCAAGGAGAATCGGAAGGGGAAGACATACGCGAAGACGGAGAGGAGAAAGCAACCAGGACCAGGGAGGCCGGACGATCCGGACAGAGGCCCGGACGATCCGGACAGAGCCCGGATGATCCGGACCCCGGTCCGGACGATCCGGCTAAATCGACCGAAGGCAACAGAACCTCCACGCTGAAGCCGGATCATCCGGACCCCGGCCCGGATCATCCGGATCCCGCCCGGACATCCGGAGCACCAGCCGGACATCCGGCCCTGCGCCATCACCAGCAGAGCACCCGGACCATCCGGGCCCCCGCCCGGATCATCCGGACCAGCCCGGATCATCCGGACCCTCGTCCGGATCGTCCGGCCAGCGCCTGCGCGTGCGTGTTGGGCTGAGCCCATGTACCCCTTCGCCCCAGACTCTATATATAGGACCCCCTCTCCTCAGTTTGAGACTTAGCATTGGATTAGCTCATATTTGTGTGTGAGAGCCTTTGCTCATCCACCGGTACTTCTCCACGGAGACCAAGACCTCCGTCTAGGAGAAGATCCATCGGATTCAAGACCCCTATAAGGGAAGATCCCCTTGTGGATTCAAGGCCTCCTCCGGGAGAAGAACGATTACCTTTGTATCTTTACCTTGTTGATTTTGGACCATGTATCACTCGTGCTTTGATGATCTAGACCTTGTGTGATCGATTCCCTGTTGGTTGAGTGATTCTCTCTCGTTTTCCCCGTGTTTCCCTTTGTGCTTCCGCGTGTTCTTCGTGTTTCCCCCGTAGGATCCCCTCCAAACGTGAAAGATCGACGAATTAGGGTTCCACCCTACATCATATGGTATCATGAGCCACGTTGATCACGTTTTTGGAGCCCCTACCCCGTGATTTCTAGCTTGATTTTGTTGTTTTCGTCCTAAAAACCCGAAAATCCCCACAAAAATACCCCCAAAAATTTTTGTGATTTGTTAGTTTTGATGATGTTTTGTTGTTTTTGATCCGTGGATTCGGTGTGTAACTCGTGGATCTTGTGTTTCCCCACCTTCTCCCCCTCGAAATCCACCCAAAATCCCCGAAATCGTCAAATTCCACCCCATTTTCGTGTTCTTCCCGAGCAGTTCCCGTGCGTGGTTGACCTGCCCGGATCATCCGGATCATCCGGCTCCTGGCCCGGATCATCCGGCTTCCTCTGCCGAAACTGCAGTTCTGCAGTCCTTCTCCACCACCACCACCACCTATACCTACATACACCCTCCTCACCACATCCACCTCCACTTCCACTTGCCAAACCCCAAGACAAAACCTCCGTACTACCATTCGAATTTGAGTTCGACAATTTGTGTGAGATTTCCGTGTCCTTTTGTGTTTCGGCTATCTAGGCGCGGTGTGACTCCAACAACAAACACTCATTTTGGTCGGCTACTCATCTTCGCTACGGACGGTAACATCGACGACATCTTTGTCATACCTTGCAATTGCATTGATAACCATCATATACCATCTTTTGCGTTGCTTAACCACCGAGACTAGCCATTGAGTATTGCCAGCAACGTGACTTGTGCACATTAGTTGCATACACCATATCATACATACAATCGAGGTGCATATCTCGGAATCAACTTGTGTGTCACAAAGTTGTCATCGCATACACAATTGCTATCTTAGTTCGTCAAGTTTGCATAAGAGAAGAGCTCAAAAGAGAAAGAGCCACTTTTAAGCAAAGAGGAAAGATAAGCAAAGAGCTTATAAGCAACAAGCATAGCATCATACAACATTAAGATTGTCATATAAGATCATCTTGGATCATTGCACCGATACACCATACATATAGCATACGTGGGATAGAGATCGTTGCATTTTTGCCTAGTAGGTTGTGCACAAGCTCCGTATCCGCCTATTGTGCAATCGTGCTAGCGTCTCTCTAGTATTGTGCAACAAGAGCATTTTCGTGGATTCCACATTTTGGCTCACTTTTGGTTTGCATAATCCCATTTATCTATTTGCATGTGTGTTTCCGTGTACCAATACTTGCTTGGTCTACTTGTTGCAGATGCGAATTTGCGAATCTTCTTCAACATTTTTGAGTCAAGCTAACGATTGCAATCAATTTTGTGCCACCATCCTAACCAAGCTCCACCAAAGGCTTTTATTTGTGTAGGTGTGAGAATCGACAAGGATCGGTACCAATAGTGCTATTTCATTGTCCGCATTTGAGTGAACTTGATTCATCTTCAACTTCGGTCAAAGGTACATTGGTATTCATTCTTCTCCTTCTACCACTCACAATTTGCTTGAAATGATGGATAGGCCAAGTTCTTCTACAAATCCACTCTTCATCGAGCAAGACGACGAAATGTCATCCTACGTCACCAAGAGCCACCTCTTTGGCGCGCAACGAGCTCTCCATCAAGAGCAACAAGCAATGAGCGAACGCATCGACAACCTCTCCACCGACTTGCGACTCTCCGAGCAACGTACACGAGATTACTTCGACAACAAACTCGACGCGCACAAGAAAGAGAACGATGCAAGAATGGACGAGATCCGCGCCTTGTTGGTCAACCGGCATACTTCTACCTCTTCACACTCAAGACGGAGCCACTCAAGTCGCCACTCCGACGACTCCTTCTCCGACACAAGTACACCGTCATCGAACATTCTTCGACGAGCCGCGCGTCAAGATCGTCATGCATCTCGCAACCCGCTACACGACAAGAATCTCCAAGAGCAAGTTGATGAACAAGTTCCTCGTCCTCAATCGCACCAAGTGGCGTTTGCTCAAGCTCAAGAACGACAACGTCTTCGTCACCAACAAGAACAAGAACGAGCGCGCCTACACCAAGAGCAACAAGACGCCGAGACTAAACGTCTTCAACAAAAACAACGAGAAGCACAAGCTCTCGAGGCGGAACGCGCTCTTCAAGCATCAAGTCAAACTCTCGCCAACCGCAATCGCGAAAGGCGCAATCAAGAGGAAGCACTTCGAGAAGAAATACAAGAGAGGAACTACCATGCACGTGCGCAATGTCAAGGTCCTCAAGCTCATCCTCAACCTCAAGGTCAACAAGAGCAAGTTGATCATGGACTTCCTCCTCGCCAAGAGCAACATGAGGATCATTACCCTCCACGTCAAGAACGTCATCATCAACATCGACCTCAAAACAATGAAGAACACCGCTATGGCAAGCTGAAGTTCACAATGCCCAAGTTCAATGGAACCAATGACCCCGAAGAGTACCTCTCATGGGCATTGAAGGTCGACAAAATCTTTCGTTTGCACAACAATGAGGAAGAGAAGAAGATCGCTATGGCATCACTTGAGTTCCAAGACTATGTGCTCATATGGTGGGAACAAGTCCTTGAGCGCCGACAAGCAAGAGGTGAACCTCCAATCACCACTTGGGCTCAAATGAAGGAGCTCATGAGAGCACGCTTTGTGCCCACCTACTACAACCGTGATCTCTTCAAGAAGCTACAACTCCTCAAGCAAGGAACAAAGAGTGTTGAAGAATACTACAAGGAAATGGAGATTGCCATGATTCGAGCCAATGTCACGGAGGATGATGAGCAAACAATGGCACGATTCTTGAACGGCCTCAACCATCCCATCAAGAAAATCGCCGATTTCCAACCCTACTCCAACCTCATTGAGCTCGTGCATCAAGCTACAAATGCGGAACGACAAGTGCAAGATGACTTCAAGTACGCCAAGTACTCATCCAAGACGTACGGCTTCTCCAACAACCAAGCTTCACCAACTACCCCAACTTCGACATCAACCAAACCTTCTCCAAGCAACGACGACAAGACAAGTTACAAGAAATCTTCTACAAGTTCAAGTCGTCCTCCTCCTACTACAAGCAACTCAAAGCCGCGTGCTTCATCATCTACTCCAACCGATGAGACCATCAAGACAAGCTCCTTCAAGTGCTTTACATGCGGCGGCCGAGGCCACAAGTCATATGAATGCATCAACAAGCGCACCATGATACTAAACGATGATGGAACCTACGACTCAATGAGTGAGGATGAAATGGACGCTATTGAGCAAGTGGCCATGCACCGGCGCATCAATGAGGATGAAGATGATCAAGTCTTTTGTGATGAAGATACAAGTCCCGCTCTTGTTGTCTCCAAAGTCTTGACACTTCAACATCAACAAGAAGAAGACCAACGATGCCACATCTTCCACACAAAGGCCGGCATCAATGGGAGATCCGTCAAGGTCATCATCGATGGAGGTAGTTGCCACAACTTGGCAAGCGAAGAACTATGCTCCAAGCTCCAATTGGTCAAGAAGAAGCATCCGCAACCCTACAAGGTTCAATGGCTAAGTGACTCCGGCACTATACGAGTTGAGCATACGTCCAAGTATCATTCAAAAGGTGCATATGAAGACACTTTGGAGTGTGATGTGGTCCCAATGACCGTTTGCCACCTCCTCCTTGGTCGACCATGGCAATTCGACCGTGATGTATACCACAATGGGCGTACAAACCACTATAGCTTCAAGATGAAAGGCAAAGAATATGTCCTACGACCCATGTCTCCTAGTCAAGTGATAGCCGACAAACAAGCCACCAACCAAAGAGAGAAGAGTGAGAAAGTGAGCCACCAAAAAGTGAGTGAGAGCCACAAGCCAAATTTGAGTGCCTCTTCGCCTAGAGAGAAAAACCTCATACTATTCGCCACCAAACATGAGATGAGAGAAGTGTGTGAGAACCCATCGAGTGTGATGCACTTTACCCTTGTGTGCAAGGATGGCGACCCAAAAACTAACACCACTCATGAGCTACCTTTGGTGTTTCAATCCCTTTTGCAGAATTTCAAGATGTTTTCCCGATGAGCTACCTCGGGTCTACCTCTCTACGAGGCATTGAGCATCGAATCGACCTCATACCCGGAGCGCCACTTCCAAACAAAGCCCCATACCGTGTCAATCCCGAAGAAACCAAGGAGATTCAACGGCAAGTACAACAACTTATCGACAACGGTCATGTACGTGAAAGCTTAACCCCTTGTGCCGTTCCCGTTATACTTGTGCCTAAGCCCGATGGAACTTTCCGCTTGTGTTCCGATTGTCGACCCATAAATGCTATCACCGTGCGCTATAGGCATCCCATTCCTCGCTTAGATGATATGCTTGATGAACTTAGTGGAGCCAACTTTTCTCAAAATTGATCTTAAAAGTGGCTATTACCAAATCCGCATTCATGAGGGTGATGAATGGAAAACTGCTTTCAAAACAAAATTTGGCTTATATGAATGGTTGGTTATGCCTATGGGTTTGTCGGAAGCTCCCGGAACTTTTGTGCGTCTCATGCATCATGTACTTCGTCCATACATTGGAATCTTTGTTGTGGTTTACTTCGATGATATTCTTGTTTTAGCAAAAACATGAAAGAGCATCTTGATCATGTTAAGCTTGTTTTGCAAACACTCCGAAAGGAAAGTCTTTATGCCAACCTGAAAAAATGCACTTTTGGCGTTGACAAAGTGGTTTTCTTGGGTTTCGTTGTCTCTTCCAAGGGTGTCCATGTTGATGAAACTAAGATCAAAGCAATTAAAACTTGGCCCCAACCCACCAAATTGCAACAAGTGCGAAGTTTCCTTCGTCTTGCAGGTTTTATCGCCGCTTTGTGAAAAACTTTAGCACTATTGCAGCTCCTTTGCATGCTTTGAGTAAGAAGAATACTCCTTTTGTTTGGGGACCTTTGCAATCAAACGCTTTTGATGAGCTCAAGTCTTTGCTTACTCATGCTCCAATTCTTGCTTTGCCCAATTTTGACAAAACTTTTGAGGTCCATTGTGATGCAAGTGGTACCGGAATTGGCGGAGTTTTAATGCAAGAAAACGAGTCATTGCTTATTTTAGTGAAAAACTCTCCGGTGCTCAACTTAACTATCCCGTGTATGACAAGGAATTGTATGCTTTAGTGCGTGTCCTCCATGTTTGGGAACATTATCTTAGACCTCATGGGTTTGTCATCCATACCGATCATGAAACGCTTAAGTACTTAAAAGGTCAAACTAAATTGAACAAGCGTCATGCCAAATGGAGTGAATTTATTGAATCTTTTCCATATGTGATCAAGTACATTAAGGGCAAGGAAAATGTAGTTGCCGATGCACTTTCACGCATATGCACGCTTGTCACCTAACTTGAGTTGAATGTTATTGGATTTGAGCACATAAAAGATTTGTATGCTAGTGATCCATCTTTTGCACCTCATTATGCCAAATGTTTGACGCATACATCTTGGGAACAATATTACATCAAGGATGGTTATCTTATGAGAGCTAACAAACTATGCATACCCAAGTCTTCTCTTCGTTTGTTCCTTTTGCAAGAGGCTCATGGCGGTGGACTCATGGGACACTTTGGACGCGACAAGATCTTCGCCACGCTCTCCAAGAACTACTTTTGGCCCAAGATGTTTCGAGACGTCTCACGCTTCACCACAAGATGCTCAACATGCCGCAAAGCTAAGTCAAAAGCTCAATCTCATGGTCTTTACATGCCTCTTCCTATTCCTTATCAACCTTGGGAAGACATTAGCATGGACTTTGTACTCGGTTTGCCTAGAACTCAAAATGGAAAGGACTCCGTATTTGTTGTTGTGGACAGATTTTCTAAAATGGCACATTTCATTCCTTGCAACAAGGTAGACGATGCTTCACATATTGCAAATCTCTTTTGTAGGGAAATCTCGCGCCTCCATGGAGTACCAAAGTCAATCGTCTCCGACCGCGACGTCAAGTTCTTGAGTTACTTTTGGAAAACTCTTTGCGCCAAGCTCGGAATCAAGCTCTTATTCTCATCAGCATACCATCCTCAAACCGACGGCCAAACGGAGGTGACAAACCGGACGCTCTCCACTCTACTTCGCGTGTTGATCAAGAAGAACATCAAGGAGTGGGAGACGTGTCTACCCATCGCCGAGTACGCCTACAACCGCGCAAGACATTCGACGACCGGCAAGTCCCCCTTCGAGGTCGTCTACGGCTTCAACCCATTGTCCCCATTGGACATCCTACCTCTACCTCTACAAGAGCGCACCAACCTCGACGCAAGTGCCCGTGCAAGCCACATCAAGAAGATGCATGAGGATACAAGAAATACAATCGAGCGCCAAGTACAACGACTAGCGACCAAGCTCAACATCAACAAGCAACCCATGATCTTCAACATAGGCGATCTTGTGTGGCTACACCTTCGCAAGGAACGCTTCCCCAATGAACGCAAGTCCAAACTTCTACCTCGCGCCGATGGACCCTTCAAGGTGTTAGCACGCTACAACAACAACGCCTACAAGCTCGACCTACCAAGCGACAAGTACAACGTGAGCGACACCTTCAACGTCAAAGACCTCTCGCCTTTCCATGGTGATGAAGAACTAGATCCGAGGTCGGATCCTTTCGAAGGGAGGGGATATGATGTGGAGCATCCTTTCATCATCCCCACGGACTCTACATCAACACCTACAACACCACAAGTACCAATGACTCGAGCACGTGCAAGAGCTCTTGAAACCGAGGTGACATCACTCCTCTCACAACTCTCCTTCGATTCACATGAGACATGGTTACTACCTCAAACGGAAACTCTATGCATACTCAGGCACCAAGGAGTCGACCATAAAGAGGCTGGGAAGCAAGGAGAATCGGAAGCGGAAGACATACGCGAAGACGGAGAGGAGAAAGCAACCAGACTGTGGAGGCGGACAATCCGGATGGAGGCCCGGACGATCCGGACAGAGCCCGGATGATCCGGACCCCGGTCCGGACGATCCGGCTAAATCGACCGAAGGCAACAGAACCTCCACGCTGAAGCCGGATCATCCGGACCCCGGCCCGGATCATCCAGATCCCGCCCGGACATCCGGAGCACCAGTCGGACATCCGGCCCTACGCCATCACCAGCAGAGCACCCGGACCATCCGGGCCCCCGCCCGGATCATCCGGACCAGCCCGGATCATCCGGACCCTCGTCCGGATTGTCCGGCCAGCGCCTGCGCGTGCGTGTTGGGCTGAGCCCATGTACCCCTTCGCCCCAGACTCTATATATAGGACCCCCTCTCCTCACTTTGAGACTTAGCATTGGATTAGCTCATATTTGTGTGTGAGAGCCTTTGCTCATCCACCGGTACTTCTCCACGGAGACCAAGACCTCCGTCTAGGAGAAGATCCATCGGATTCAAGACCCCTATAAGGGAAGATACCCTTGTGGATTCAAGGCCTCCTCCGGGAGAAGAATGGTTACCTTTGTATCTTTACCTTGTTGATTTTGGACCATGTATCACTCGTGCTTCGATGATCTAGACCTTGTGTGATCGATTCCTTGTTGGTTGAGTGATTCTCTCTCGTTTTCCCCGTGTTTCCCTTTGTGCTTCCGCGTATTCTTCGTGTTTCCCCCGTAGGATCCCCTCCAAACGTGAAAGATCGACGAATTAGGGTTCCACCCTACATCAGAAAGGGTACATGGGCTCAGCCCCAGTCGCTCACACAGGTGGGGTCCGGATGATCCGGATGGTGGCCCGGATGATCCGGGTGTCGGGGGTCCGGATGATCCGGGTGACCGTCCGGATGATCCGGCTTCGTCGAACAGCTTCGGGTGTCTTCGGCGCATTTACCCGGACGATCTGGGGGAGGGTCCGGATGATCCGGCTGAGCCTGGGTGATCCGGACGGCGGTCCGGATGTCCGGCCTGGCTCCTACAGCCGCTTCGTCTTCTTCATCTCCTTTCTTCCGTCTTCTCTTCCACGCTTGGCCTTGGTCCTTGGATTCTCCATGGTCATCTTGGTTGTACCTGAGTGTATGCAAGGTCCATGCATGAGGTAGTAGCCATGTCTCATATGCGGGAAGTGACGGTTCAAAGAGGAGTGAATTCACCTTGTGTCCAATGGCGTATGTTCGAGGTCTCGTCATATGTCCTCTTGGGGCTTGGAGAGTAGTTGATAGAGGCAGAGGTGTCCCGTCTTTCGATGAGATGGTGGATTTCGCTTTGGTGGAAGTCGACTTTGACGATCCGACTACGAACGTGCGAGGACGTCGCGCCTTAGCAATCGCTAAACCAACTCCGAGAGGTTATTGACCACGCCGGAGGTTATTGACCACGCCGGAGCACAATCAACCTGACCACGAAGGTCTATTCCTGCAAGCAATCGAATACGCAAGGAACTCGGATTGGTGGTGGATATATGGTGGTGGTATATGGCAACGGTGGTGGTATATGGCAGCGGTGGTGGTATATGGATACGGATTCGAAGCGGTGGCGGATAAGCGGTGGTGGTAGATGGCAGGGGCGATAGGTGCAGCCGGCTCTGATACCACTTGATAGAGGCAGAGGTGTCCCGTCTTTCGATGAGATGGTGGATTTCGCTTTGGTGGAAGTCGACTTTGACGATCCGACTACGAACGTGCGAGGACGTCGCGCCTTAGCAATCGCTAAACCAACTCCGAGAGGTTATTGACCACGCCGGAGCACGATCAACCTGACCACGAGGGTCTATTTCCTGCGAGCAAACGAAGAACAAGCAAGAATATGATAAAAGCAATCTGAATATTGCGAGTATATATAAAGTATTGATAAAGGTGGGGATCCGTAAGCGGTCTTGGTCTGGTCGTTGGACACAAACGAAGTACACGAAGTTGCAATGGCTAACTTTTAACTAAACAAATCCCAAGCAAAAAGCTACTAGATGGATCTACTTATATAGGAGCAAGGGGTGACGGCCAAGGAGGTGGGAGAACGTCCCAAGGCAGCCTAAAACTAACCCTAGGTCGTACAAGGCCAATGGGCCCAAGTGGAGGTGACGTAACACCTTTGGACTTGTAGTTTGACTCGGATTCTGGTGCAGCGTCAGATTGTTTCGTCCACAACTCAACGCTCCGGACGGCTTTTAAGGTGATTCCAACTGTGCTGGAAATAGCATGAAATCTACTTTCCAACAAAAAAAGAATCACCCAATTCGGAGTCCGTATGAAAAAGTTGTTGACGTTTTGAGTCAGGTATGTCTGTGCAGTCCGAATCTGAATCCAGAACGTGAGAGACTTGGACTCTATCTTCTCTTGGCTCAAAAGTGACGTGAGAAGACTTTGTGAACAACACCTAAACTTCTCCTTTTCCCTTATCTTCATATGTGGATTGTACAAATGTCTCATACACCTGCAATTAGACAAAACACAAAAGTGTGTGAAGTATTTTTTTTCTGGATAACATAAATAGATTATTGAATAGTTTGCACTAGAAATCACCTGACAAATATGCATGCATGCAATATTTTTGGCCATATCCAAGGTAGTCATGTCCTGCCAAGCAGGATATACAACAACTCTCTCTCCAACTTTCCTCTTGAAAAGATTGAGCCAATTTTATGATAAATTCTTTCAAAGAATGCTACTAACTCAAGCTTTCCAATGCAAAAAGAATCACTCAATTCCAAGTTGATATGAGGAGTCAAAGAATTCTAAAACTAGCCTGAAAAATTGGAACAAGCTGTGTTCACGAACTTCAGAGGGCAAAAAGACCTATTTAGAAGCCGATTTTGAGATGTCAAATATTGAACTAGCTTCTGCAACTATTTAGATGCGGCTCGTCTCTAGCTTCAATTTGAGTACTCACGGAGCCAAAACGGACTTCGTATGAGGAAGATACACCTATTTTACTGAATAGTGCACAAAACAGATTCCAATCCGAATTCAGGTACGAGATTGATTCTAGATAGATCCAATTTTTTTCCTCTCTCTTTTTTTTTCTCACGCTTTTTTTCCCTTTTCTTCTCTCTCTTTTTCTTTTTTTTCTTTCCTTTTTTCTCTCTTGATAGAGGCGGGTGTCCCGATCTTTCGATGAGATGATAACTATCGATTTGGTGGAGACAACTTTGACGATCCGACTACAAACGTGCACGACGTTGCGCCTTAGCAATCGCTAAACCAACTCCGAGAGGTTATTGTCCACGCCGGAGCACAATCAACCTGACCACGAAGGTCTAATCCTGCAAGCAATCGAAGAACAAGCAAGAATATGATAAAAGCAATCTGAATATTGCGAGTATGTATGAAGTATTGAATAAGGTGGGGATCCGTAAGCGGTCTTGGTCTGGTCGTTGGACACAAACGAAGTACACGAAGTTGCAATGGCTAACTTTTAACTAAACAAATCCCAAGCAAAAAGCTACTAGATGGATCTACTTATATAGGAGCAAGGGGTGACGGCCAAGGAGGTGGGAGAACGTCCCAAGGCAGCCTAAAACTAACCCTAGGTCGTACAAGGCCAATGGGCCCAAGTGGAGGTGACGTAACACCTTTGGACTTGTAGTTTGACTCGGATTCTGGTGCAGCGTCAGATTGTTTCGTCCACAACTCAACGCTCCGGATGGCTTTTAAGGTGATTCCAACTGTGCTGGAAAGAGCATGAAATCTACTTTCCAACAAAAAAAGAATCACCCAATTCGGAGTCCGTATGAAAAAGTTGTTGACGTTTTGAGTCAGGTATGTCTGTGCAGTCCGAATCTGAATCCAGAACGTGAGAGACTTGGACTCTATCTTCTCTTGGTTCTGATACCACTTGATAGAGGCGGGGTGTCCCGATCTTTCGATGAGATGATAACTATCGATTTGGTGGAGACGACTTTGACGATCCGACTACAAACGTGCACGACGTTGCGCCTTAGCAATCGCTAAACCAACTCCGAGAGGTTATTGACCACGCCGGAGCACAATCAACCTGACCACGAAGGTCTATTCCTGCAAGCAATCGAAGAACAAGCAAGAATATGATAAAAGCAATCTGAATATTGCGAGTATGTATGAAGTATTCAATAAGGTCGGGATCCGTAAGCGGTCTTGGTCTGGTCGTTGGACACAAACGAAGTACACGAAGTTGCAATGGCTAACTTTTAACTAAACAAATCCCAAGCAAAAAGCTACTAGATGGATCTACTTATATAGGAGCAAGGGGTGACGGCCAAGGAGGTGGGAGAACGTCCCAAGGCAGCCTAAAACTAACCCTAGGTCGTACAAGGCCAATGGGCCCAAGTGGAGGTGACGTAACACCTTTGGACTTGTAGTTTGACTCGGATTCTGGTGCAACGTCAGATTGTTTCGTCCACAACTCAACGCTCCGGACGGCTTTTAAGGTGATTCCAACTGTGCTGGAAAGAGCATGAAATCTACTTTCCAACAAAAAAAGAATCACCCAATTCGGAGTTCGTATGAAAAAGTTGTTGACGTTTTGAGTCAGGTATGTCTGTGCAGTCCGAATCTGAATCCAGAACGTGAGAGACTTGGACTCTATCTTCTCTTGGCTCAAAAGTGACGTGAGAAGACTTTGTGAACAGCACCTAAACTTCTCCTTTTCCCTTATCTTCATATGTGGATTGTACAAATGTCTCATACACCTGCAATTAGACAAAACACAAAAGTGTGTGAAGTATTTTTTTTCTGGATAACATAAATAGATTATTGAATAGTTTGCACTAGAAATCACCTGACAAATATGCATGCACGCAATATTTTTGGTCATATCCAAGGTAGTCATGTCCTGCCAAGCAGGATATACAACAACTCTCTCTCCAACTTTCCTCTTGAAAAGTTTGAGCCAATTTTATGATAAATTCTTTCAAAGAATGCTACTAACTCAAGCTTTCCAATACAAAAAGAATCACTCAGATCCAAGTTGATATGAGGAGTCAAAGAATTCTAAAACTAGCCTGAAAAATTGGAACAAGCTGTGTTCACGAACTTCAGAGGGCAAAAAGACCTATTTAGAAGCCGATTTTGAGATGTCAAATATTGAAATAGCTTCTGCAACTATTTAGATGCGGCTCGTCTCTAGCTTCAATTTGAGTACTCACGGAGCCAAAACGGACTTCGTATGAGGAAGATACACCTATTTTACTGAACAGTGCGCAAAACAGATTCCAATCCGAATTCAGGTACGAGATTGATTCTAGATAGATCCAATTTTTTTCCTCTCTTTTTTTTTCTCACGCTTTTTTTCCCTTTTCTTCTCTCTCTTTTTCTTTTTTTTCTTTCCTTTTTTCTCTCTTGATAGAGGCGGGTGTCCCGATCTTTCGATGAGATGATAACTATCGATTTGGTGGAGACGACTTTGACGATCCGACTACAAACGTGCACGACGTTGCGCCTTAGCAATCACTAAACCAACTCCGAGAGGTTATTGACCACGCCGGAGCACAATCAACCTGACCACGAAGGTCTAATCCTGCAAGCAATCGAAGAACAAGCAAGAATATGATAAAAGCAATCTGAATATTGCGAGTATGTATGAAGTATTGAATAAGGTGGGGATCCGTAAGCGGTCTTGGTCTGGTCGTTGGACACAAACGAAGTACGAAGTTGCAATGGCTAACTTTAACTAAACAAATCCCAAGCAAAAAGCTACTAGATGGATCTACTTATATAGGAGCAAGGGGTGACGGCCAAGGAGGTGGGAGAACGTCCCAAGGCAGCCTAAAACTAACCATAGGTCGTACAAGGCCAATGGGCCCAAGTGGAGGTGACGTAACACCTTTGGACTTGTAGTTTGACTCGGATTCTGGTGCAGCGTCAGATTGTTTCGTCCACAACTCAACGCTCCGGACGGCTTTTAAGGTGATTCTAACTGTGCTGGAAAGAGCATGAAATCTACTTTCCAACAAAAAAAGAATCACCCAATTCGGAGTCCGTATGAAAAAGTTGTTGACGTTTTGAGTCAGGTATGTCTGTGCAGTCCGAATCTGAATCCAGAACGTGAGAGACTTGGACTCTATCTTCTCTTGGCTCTGATACCACTTGATAGAGGCGGGGTGTCCCGATCTTTCGATGAGATGATAACTATCGATTTGGTGGAGACGACTTTGACGATCCGACTACAAACGTGCACGACGTTGCGCCTTAGCAATCGCTAAACCAACTCCGAGAGGTTATTGACCACGCCGGAGCACAATCAACCTGACCACGAAGGTCTAATCCTGCAAGCAATCGAAGAACAAGCAAGAATATGATAAAAGCAATCTGAATATTGCGAGTATGTATGAAGTATTGAATAAGGTGGGGATCCGTAAGCGGTCTTGGTCTGGTCGTTGGACACAAACGAAGTACGAAGTTGCAATGGCTAACTTTAACTAAACAAATCCCAAGCAAAAAGCTACTAGATGGATCTACTTATATAGGAGCAAGGGTGACGGCCAAGGAGGTGGGAGAACGTCCCAAGGCAGCCTAAAACTAACCCTAGGTCGTACAAGGCCAATGGGCCCAAGTGGAGGTGACGTAACACCTTTGGACTTGTAGTTTGACTCGGATTCTGGTGCAGCGTCAGATTGTTTCGTCCACAACTCAACGCTCCGGACGGCTTTTAAGGTGATTCCAACTGTGCTGGAAAGAGCATGAAATCTACTTTCCAACAAAAAAAGAATCACCCAATTCGGAGTCCGTATGAAAAATTTGTTGACGTTTTGAGTCAGGTATGTCTGTGCAGTCCGAATCTGAATCCAGAACGTGAGAGACTTGGACTCTATCTTCTCTTGGCTCTGATACCACTTGATAGAGGCGGGATGTCCCGATCTTTCGATGAGATGATAACTATCGATTTGGTGGAGACGACTTTGACGATCCGACTACAAACGTGCACGACGTTGCGCCTTAGCAATCGCTAAACCAACTCCGAGAGGTTATTGACCACGCGGAGCACAATCAACGACCACGAAGGTCTATTCCTGCAAGCAATCGAAGAACAAGCAAGAATATGATAAAAGCAATCTGAATATTGCGAGTATGTATGAAGTATTGAATAAGGTGGGGATCCGTAAGCGGTCTTGGTCTGGTCGTTGGACACAAACGAAGTACACGAAGTTGCAATGGCTAACTTTTAACTAAACAAATCTCAAGGAAAAAGCTACTAGATGGATCTACTTATATAGGAGCAAGGGGTGACGGCCAAGGAGGTGGGAGAACGTCCCAAGGCAGCCTAAAACTAACCCTAGGTCGTACAAGGCCAATGGGCCCAAGTGGAGGTGACGTAACACCTTTGGACTTGTAGTTTGACTCGGATTCTGGTGCAGCGTCAGATTGTTTCGTCCACAACTCAACGCTCCGGACGGCTTTTAAGGTGATTCCAACTGTGCTGGAAAGAGCATGAAATCTACTTTCCAACAAAAAAAGAATCACCCAATTCGGAGTCCGTATGAAAAAGTTGTTGACGTTTTGAGTCAGGTATGTCTGTGCAGTCCGAATCTGAATCCAGAACGTGAGAGACTTGGACTCTATCTTCTCTTGGCTCAAAAGTGACGTGAGAAGACTTTGTGAACAGCACCTAAACTTCTCCTTTTCCCTTATCTTCATATGTGGATTGTACAAATGTCTCATACACCTGCAATTAGACAAAACACAAAAGTGTGTGAAGTATTTTTTTTCTAGATAACATAAATAGATTATTGAATAGTTTGCACTAGAAATCACCTGACAAATATGCATGCACGCAATATTTTTGGTCATATCCAAGGTAGTCATGTCCTGCCAAGCAGGATATACAACAACTCTCTCCAACTTTCCTCTTGAAAAGTTTGAGCCAATTTTATGATAAATTCTTTCAAAGAATGCTACTAACTCAAGCTTTCCAATGCAAAAAGAATCACTCAATTCCAAGTTGATATGAGGAGTCAAAGAATTCTAAAACTAGCCTGAAAAATTGGAACAAGCTGTGTTCACGAATTTCAGAGGGCAAAAAGACCTATTTAGAAGCCGATTTTGAGATGTCAAATATTGAAATAGCTTCTGCAACTATTTAGATGCGGCTCGTCTCTAGCTTCAATTTGAGTACTCACGAGCCAAAACGGACTTCAGATGAGGAAGATACACCTATTTTCTTGAGCAGTCGCAAAACAGATTCCAATCCGAATTCAGTACGAGATTGATTCTAGATAGATCCAATTTTTTTCCTCTCTTTTTTCTCACGCTTTTTTCCTTTTCTTCTCTCTCTTTTTTTTTTTCTTTCCTTTTTCTCTCTTGATAGAGGCGGGTGTCCCGATCTTTCGATGAGATGATAACTATCGATTTGGTGGAGACGACTTTGACGATCCGACTACAAAGCGTGCACGACGTTGCGCCTTAGCAATCGCTAAACCAACTCCGAGAGGTTATTGACCACGCGGAGCACAATAAACCTGACCACGAAGGTCTAATCCTGCAAGCAATCAAGAACAAGCAAGAATATGATAAAAGCAATCTGAATATTGCAGTATGTATGAAGTATTGAATAAGGTGGGGATCCGTAAGCGGTCTTGGTCTGGTCGTTGGACACAAACGAAGTACGAAGTTGCAATGGCTAACTTTAACTAAACAAATCCCAAGCAAAAAGCTACTAGATGGATCTACTTATATAGGAGCAAGGGGTGACGGCCAAGGAGGTGGGAGAACGTCCCAAGGCAGCCTAAAACTAACCCTAGGTCGTACAAGGCCAATGGGCCCAAGTGGAGGTGACGTAACACCTTTGGACTTGTAGTTTGACTCGGATTCTGGTGCAGCGTCAGATTGTTTCCTCCACAACTCAACGCTCCGGACGGCTTTTAAGGTAATTCCAACTGTGCTGGAAAGAGCATGAAATCTACTTTCCAACAAAAAAAGAATCACCCAATTCGGAGTCCGTATGAAAAAGTTGTTGACGTTTTGAGTCAGGTATGTCTGTGCAGTCCGAATCTGAATCCAGAACGTGAGAGACTTGGACTCTATCTTCTCTTGGCTCTGATACCACTTGATAGAGGCGGGGTGTCCCGATCTTTCGATGAGATGATAACTATCGATTTGGTGGAGACGACTTTGACGATCCGACTACAAACGTGCACGACGTTGCGCCTTAGCAATCGCTAAACCAACTCCGAGAGGTTATTGACCACGCCGGAGCACAATCAACCTGACCATGAAGGTCTATTCCTGCAAGCAATCGAAGAACAAGCAAGAATATGATAAAAGCAATCTGAATATTGCGAGTATGTATGAAGTATTGAATAAGGTGGGGATCCGTAAGCGGTCTTGGTCTGGTCGTTGGACACAAACGAAGTACACGAAGTTGCAATGGCTAACTTTTAACTAAACAAATCCCAAGGAAAAAGCTACTAGATGGATCTACTTATATAGGAGCAAGGGGTGACGGCCAAGGAGGTGGGAGAACGTCCCAAGGAAGCCTAAAACTAACCCTAGGTCGTACAAGGCCAATGGGCCCAAGTGGTGACGTAACACCTTTGGACTTGTAGTTTGACTCGGATTCTGGTGCAGCGTCAGATTGTTTCGTCCACAACTCAACGCTCCGACGGCTTTTAAGGTGATTCCAACTGTGCTGGAAAGAGCATGAAATCTACTTTCCAACAAAAAAAGAATCACCCAATTCGGAGTCCGTATGAAAAAGTTGTTGACGTTTTGAGTCAGGTATGTCATGCAGTCCGAATCTGAATCCGAACGTGAGAGACTTGGACTCTATCTTCTCTTGGCTCAAAAGTGACGTGAGAAGACTTTGTGAACAGCACCTAAACTTCTCCTTTTCCCTTATCTTCATATGTGGATTGTACAAATGTCTCATACACCTGCAATTAGACAAAACACAAAAGTGTGTGAAGTATTTTTTTTCTGGATAACATAAATAGATTATTGAATAGTTTGCACTAGAAATCACCTGACAAATATGCATGCATGCAATATTTTTGGTCATATCCAAGGTAGTCATGTCCTGCCAAGCAGGATATACAACAACTCTCTCTCCAACTTTCCTCTTGAAAAGTTTGAGCCAATTTTATGATAAATTCTTTCAAAGAATGCTACTAACTCAAGCTTTCCAATGCAAAAAGAATCACTCAATTCCAAGTTGATATGAGGAGTCAAAGAATTCTAAAACTAGCCTGAAAAATTGGAACAAGTTGTTTTCACGAACTTCAGAGGGCAAAAAGACCTATTTAGAAGCCGATTTTGAGATGTCAAATATTGAACTAGCTTCTGCAACTATTTAGATGCGGCTCATCTCTAGCTTCAATTTGAGTACTCACGGAGCCAAAACGGACTTCGTATGAGGAAGATACACCTATTTTACTGAACAGTGCGCAAAACAGATTCCAATCCGAATTCAGGTACGAGATTGATTCTAGATAGATCCAATTTTTTTTCCTCTCTTTTTTTTTCTCACGCTTTTTTTCCCTTTTCTTCTCTCTCTTTTTCTTTTTTTTTCTTTCCTTTTTTCTCTCTTGATAGAGGCGGGGTGTCCCGATCTTTCGATGAGATGATAACTATCGATTTGGTGGAGACGACTTTGACGATCCGACTACAAACGTGCACGACGTTGCGCCTTAGCAATCGCTAAACCAACTCCGAGAGGTTATTGACCACGCCGGAGCACAATAAACCTGACCACGAAGGTCTAATCCTGCAAGCAATCGAAGAGCAAGCAAGAATATGATAAAAGCAATCTGAATATTGCGAGTATGTATGAAGTATTGAATAAGGTGGGGATCCGTAAGCGGTCTTGGTCTGGTCGTTGGACACAAACGAAGTACACGAAGTTGCAATGGCTAACTTTTAACTAAACAAATCCCAAGCAAAAAGCTACTAGATGGATCTACTTATATAGGAGCAAGGGGTGACGGCCAAGGAGGTGGGAGAACGTCCCAAGGCAGCCTAAAACTAACCCTAGGTCGTACAAGGCCAATGGGCCCAAGTGGAGGTGACGTAACACCTTTGGACTTGTAGTTTGACTCGGATTCTGGTGCAGCGTCAGATTGTTTCGTCCACAACTCAACGCTCCGGACGGCTTTTAAGGTGATTCCAACTGTGCTGGAAAGAGCATGAAATCTACTTTCCAACAAAAAAAGAATCACCCAATTCGGAGTCTGTATGAAAAAGTTGTTGACGTTTTGAGTCAGGTATGTCTGTGCAGTCCGAATCTGAATCCAGACGTGAGAGACTTGGACTCTATCTTCTCTTGGCTCTGATACCACTTGATAGAGGCGGGGTGTCCCGATCTTTCGATGAGATGATAACTATCGATTTGGTGGAGACGACTTTGACGATCCGACTACAAACGTGCACGACGTTGCGCCTTAGCAATCGCTAAACCAACTCCGAGAGGTTATTGACCACGCCGGAGCACAATCAACCTGACCACGAAGGTCTATTCCTGCAAGCAATCGAAGAACAAGCAAGAATATGATAAAAGCAATCTGAATATTGCGAGTATGTATGAAGTATTGAATAAGGTGGGGATCCGTAAGCGGTCTTGGTCTGGTCGTTGGACACAAACGAAGCACACGGTTGCAATGGCTAACTTTAACTAAACAAATCCCAAGGAAAAAGCTACTAGATGGATCTACTTATATAGGAGCAAGGGTGACGGCCAAGGAGGTGGGAGAACGTCCCAAGGCAGCCTAAAACTAACCCTAGGTCGTACAAGGCCAATGGGCCCAAGTGGAGGTGACGTAACACCTTTGGACTTGTAGTTTGACTCGGATTTCGTGCAGCGTCAGATTGTTTCGTCCACAACTCAACGCCCGGACGGCTTTTAAGGTGATTCCAACTGTGCTGGAAAGAGCATGAAATCTACTTTCCAACAAAAAAATCACCCAATTCGAGTCCGTATGAAAAAGTTGTTGACGTTTTGAGTCGTATATGTCATGCAGTCCGAATCTGAATCCGAACGTGAGAGACTTGGACTCTATCTTCTCTTGGCTCAAAAGTGACGTGAGAAGACTTTGTGAACAGCACCTAAACTTCTCCTTTTCCCTTATCTTCATATGTGGATTGTACAAATGTCTCATACACCTGCAATTAGACAAAACACAAAAGTGTGTGAAGTATTTTTTTTCTGGATAACATAAATAGATTATTGAATAGTTTGCACTAGAAATCACCTGACAAATATGCATGCATGCAATATTTACATGTTTACAATATCCTGAGGAGAGACGTGTTCCTGCTGCTGTTTGTGCTTTCACTAGCTTTGCATGTGTTTGGTGGTCTGAACATTGTAGATTATATTCTGTTCCAGCTACTTGGGCTGCTTTGAAAACTGCTATGCGTACTCGTTGGGTTCCACCATATTATCAACGTGAATTACTTCAAAAATTGCAGCGTTTAAGACAAGGAAAAAATTCTGTAGAAGAATATTATCAGGAATTACAAACTGGCTTGATTAGATGTGGTATTGTTGAGGAAAAAAGAGAAGAAAAAAATCGGATCTATCTAGAATCAATCTCGTACCTGAATTTGGATTGGAATCTGTTTTATGACTGTTCAGTAAAACAGGTGTATCTTCCTCATACGAAGTCCGTTTTGACTCCGTGAGTACTCAAATTAAAGCTAGCGACGAGCCGCATCTAAATAGTTGCAGAAGCTAGTTCAATATTTGACACCTCAAAATCGTATTCTAAATAGGTCTTTTTGCCCTCTGAAGTTCGTGAACACAGCTTGTTCCAATTTTTCAGGCCGTTTTAGAATTCTTTGACTCCTCATATCAACTCGGAATTGAGTGATTCTTTTTGCATTGGAAAGCTTGAGTTAGTAGCATTCTTCGAAAGAATTTATTAGAAAATTGGCTCAAACTTTTCAAGAGGAAAGGTGGAGAGAGAGTTGTTGTATGTCCTGCTTGGTAGTTGTTTTTCATCATTATCTTCACTACCGTTGTGATCTTCACTTATATCTTGCTGTCAAGAGCTACTTAGTAACCTTCATTGATGCTAGTTGTGCTACGCCGTGACCTCATTAGTGTTCTAGGCTCGCGTCTCTAGTCCGGTCTAGCCTAGGACCAGCACAGTACCGTCGATGAGCGTCTATTCAACATTGCATCTCTGATTTGATTATTGCTAATCTTTTGCTACCATATATAGCCAACCCAACTCCACATATTTCTACATCGTGTATACGTATGTTCACCTGGCAATCGCTTTACACAATCTTCGGAGTTATTTGACATCGCTGGTTGACTGTCACCACCTGCCGCATGGTAAGAACTTGTAAGATATTGATATTTGCTTTACTGTGAGCACTTTACAACCACATCCTAGTAGTTCATAGGAACATTATTCTGGAATTTTGTTTCTTGTTTCTACTAATCATGACAGTTCCGGAGATGAAGTTCTTGGACGACGGACACATCTTCACCATCACGAGAGTTGGGACAACACACACAACCACATGGTCAGGTTATCTCTTTACCGTCATTTGAGGGTAGATTTAATCCGGTATTTATCTAGCTTGGGAGTTTGAAGTAGAACAAGTTTTTAGTAACCATGACTTTTTCGAACTTGAGCGAGTACGAGCTGCCACTAGAGCATTTACTGGTTTTGCTTCAGTTTGGTGGAGTGTGCATTGTAAGAAAAATATTGATAACCAACCCACAACTTGGAAAGATTTGAAATATGTAATGAGACAACATTTTTTCCCTCCTTACTATCGCCGTGAATTGCTTCGCAAATTTGAACAATTTAAACAAGGCAACAACACTGTCCATGCTTACTACAAAGAGTTCAAATCTTATATGCATCATTGTGACATAGAAGAATCTAAGGATGATACAATGAATAGATTTTTGGTGGTTTGAACCATGATATTCGAGCAAGATTTCAGTATATTCCTCGTTGCATTCTTGGTATGTATGTTCGTGCTTGTACCTTTGAGAGACGATTCATGGAGGATGCATTGGGTGACTACAACAACTACTATTCCAGTTCATGCTCACCACCGCCGGTTGGTTCCTCCACCGTTGCACCTACTAGAGCAGCCCCACCTCGGATTGTGAGCGCAACATCATCTCAAGAGCATGGTGCATTGTCTACGTCTGTACCTACATCAGCTACGTCTTTGCGACAAGGTAATAGTAAAGGTATTGATAATATAACTTTACATGAGAATGATGCATCCGTAGTTAACTTGAATGCATCATGTGTTGAGTTACCTGGTGATTTGAGCACATCACCTATTTTAGAGAATCTTGAAACTGTCATGAATGCGTCATGTGATCAAACAACTGAAATACCAACAATTTTGAGTGCACCCATTGAATTAACTGTTGATGCAAAAGAATCAATGTTTAATCATTTTGATATGACCTCTAATCTTGGTGATGATTCTGTGTCGAATGACTCATTGCATGTTTGCTTATCTAAGCATGTTGTAGTATGTAAATTTGATTCAAATAAGGTTTATTCACCAATGTTGGGATGGTTTAATGATGAACATTGTCAAACTTTTGAAATAAATAAGAGCTTCACTTATATGTGCAAACTGAGTTGCAATATTTTCATGCCTTCTAGTTCCTGTGCTAATTTGTTGGCTTTAGATTTTATGAACTATGCAAGTTACTCATCTATTCATGTGTCATATATGCAAAAATCAAGGGAAGTAAAAATGGATGACGTATACATATACAACATGTACACCTTGTCTCTTTTGTTAGCCACATTTCAGATTAAGCAACGCCGAGGACGGCTTTATTTTCAAGAAGGGGAGGATGATGAGGACATGACTACCTTGGATATGACCAAAAATATTGCATGCATGCATATTTGTCAGGTGATTTCTAGTGCAAACTATTCAATAATCTATTTATGTTATCCAGAAAAAAAATACTTCACACACTTTTGTGTTTTGTCTAATTGCAGGTGTATGAGACATTTGTACAATCCACATATGAAGATAAGGGAAAAGGAGAAGTTTAGGTGCTGTTCACAAAGTCTTCTCAAGTCACTTTTGAGCCAAGAGAAGATAGAGTCCAAGTCTCTCATGTTCTGGATTCAGATTCGGACTGCACAAACATACCTGACTCAAAACGTCAACAACTTTTTCATACGGACTCCGAATTGGGTGATTCTTTTTTTGTTGGAAAGTAGATTTCATGTTCTTTCCAGCACAGTTTGAATCACCTTAAAAGCAGTCCGGAGCGTTGAGTTGTGGACGAAACAATCTGACGCTGCACCAGAATCCGAGTCAAACTACAAGTCCAAAGGTGTTACGTCACCTCCACTTGGGCCCATTGGCCTTGTACGACCTAGGGTTAGTTTTAGGCTGCCTTGGGACGTTCTCCCACCTCCTTGGCCGTCACCCCTTGCTCCTATATAAGTAGATCCATCTAGTAGCTTTTTGCTTGGGATTTGTTTAGTTAAAGTTAGCCATTGCAACCGTGTACTTCGCTTGTGTCCAACGACCAGACCAAGACCGCTTACGGATCCCCACCTTTATCAATACTTTATATATACTCGCAATATTCAGATTGCTTTTATCATATTCTTGCTTGTTCTTCGTTTGTTCGCAGGAAATAGACCCTCGTGGTCAGGTTGATCGTGCTCCGGCGTGGTCAATAACCTCTCGGAGTTGGTTTAGCGATTGCTAAGGCGCGACGTCCTCGCACGTTCGTAGTCGGATCGTCAAAGTCGACTTCCACCAAAGCGAAATCCACCATCTCATCGAAAGACGGGACACCTCTGCCTCTATCAGTAGTCGGAGTGTACATGGGGATGAACGTGGGATGCTCCGCATCATATCCCCCGTGGGAAAGATCCGACCTCGGATCGTGATCCTCATCACCATGGAAACGGGTGTCGTGGACGGACTTGTAGTGGGACGAAGTTGAAGACATGGCGCACTCCAAGTAGTCCAAGGTGTCGCCGGAGTGATAGACATGCAAAAAGAGCAAACACAAGTAACACTCGGAAATATAATGGTTAGCGCACACAAAGTGTCCATCATGTAAGAATGAGTCCGTGCGGCAAGATTGGTTGTGACAAAGCGCATGAAGCTTATCAAGATGATCTAGAATGAGATGCGAAGCATTCATGGGAGGAAATGCAATCATTGTGCACACAAATATGTTGTAAATATGATTAATGCAACCACGGTGCAAAATGATGTCATAGTGAGACGGTTTATCAATAGCATGAATATGGCAATGGATGCTCAATATGTATTTGTTATCATGCAATTGATGATGGACCATATGATCATGATGTATGAATATGCCTTCAAGGTAGATCACAACAAATTTGCTAAGGAAATGCGCAAGCTCATATATCATGGATGGCATGGTAATATGATAGAGGCGGAGGTGTCCTGTCTTTCGATGAGATGGTGGATTTCGCTTTGGTGGAAGTCGACTTTGACGATCCGACTACGAGCGTGCGAGGACGTCGCGCCTTAGCAATCGCTAAACCAACTCCGAGAGGTTATTGACCACGCCGGAGCACGATCAACCTGACCACGAGGGTCTGTTTCCTGCGAGCAAACGAAGAACAAGCAAGAAACTGAGATTGCAATCTGGATATTGCGAATATAAGATGAAAGCTTTATTGATCAAGGCGGGGTTCTGTGACGGCTTTGTCTGGTCGTTGAACACAAACGAAGTACGCGAAGTTGCAGCTATGGCGAACTTTTGATCTAAACAAAACCCCTAGTCTAAACGGTGCCCTAAGGGCTGTATATATGGAGGAAGAGGGGGTGAATTTCGTGGCCCTTGGTGGAGGGGTCCGAAACTAACCCTATCTCTTGTTTCCCCACACATACGGACTCTAAAAATAGCCTATACTAATGTATTTCGAAATTACATGGGCCTGGCCCAATAATAAGGTGACGCAGCACCTAGAATAGCCTCTGGACGACATTTATGAAGTGGCATCTTGTATATTTCGTCCAAGGCTTCATGCACTCATTATGGTGGCTTCAGAGTCCTGAAATCATCACTTGTAACTCCATTCTTGTCCCCCTTGCGCATGCCATCATCTCCATGCTTGTTCTTGCTCCAATGTTCATCCTTCTCCAAGCTAGGCCCTTCATTTGTAAGCAAAACAAATGTATCCAATTTAGGCAGCATCATATTCTCATGAACATTAGAATCATTACCAAGAAACGAAAGTACCTGGTAATTTAGTTGGCGTGCGCGAGCTCTAGTAATTGGTCCTGTATGTATAGCAGCAGGGGCTGTGGGTGTAACAATGGTATTGATGTCCTCATCATCATCCCCTTCTTGAAATGAAGTCGTCCTCGACGGAAGTTCATCTTCCTCACCCAAATATGGCTTCAAATCTGCAATGTTAAAAGTGGGACTAACCCCAAAATCTGCAGGCAGCTCAAGTTTATATGCATTATCATTTACTTTCTCCAAGACCTTAAAGGGACCAGCAGCACGTGGCATTAGCTTTGATTTGCGCAAATCAGGAAATCTATCCTTACGCAAATGTAATCAAACAAGATCTCCAGGTGCAAACACAACATGTTTTCTACCCTTATCTCCAGCAAGTTTATATTTAGCATTCATACGCTCAATGTTTTCCTTAGTTAACTCATGCATTTTTAAAATCAATTCATAATGTTCTTTAGCATCAAAATTAACCTTCTCCGAAGATGGAAGAGGCAACAAATCAATAGGTGCACGAGGTAGGAAACCATACACAACTTCAAAAGGGCACATCTTAGTAGTAGAATGCAATGAACGATTATAAGCAAATTCAATATGAGGCAAGCATTCCTCCCACATTTTCTTATTATTCTTTAGAACAGCCCTAAGCATAGTAGACAATGTTCTATTGACTACTTCAGTTTGTCCATCGGTTTGGGGTGACAAGTAGTACTAAAAGCAGTTTAGTCCCCAACTTAGCCCATAAACATCTCCAAAAGTGGCTAAGAAATTTAGTATCACGATCTGAAACAATAGTATTTGGCACACCATGCAAGCGAATAATTTCACGAAAGAACAAATCAGCAACATTGACAAAGATCATCGCTTTTATGACATGGTATAAAGTGTGCCATTTTCGAGAATCTATCCACGACAACAAATATGCTATCGACAACAAATCAACAAAGTGTGCCCTTCTTTGTTCTAGGTAAACCTAAAACAAAGTCCATAGATATATCCTCCCAAGGAACACTAGGTACAGGCAAAGGCATATATAAACCATGAGGATTGAGTTGTGACTTAGCTTTTTGACATGTAGTGCAGCGAGCAATAAAACGCTCAACATCCCGTCTCATCTTTGGCCAAAAGAAATGTGTAGCAAGTACGTCCTCCGTCTTCTTCACGCCAAAGTGTCCCATTAGTCCTCCTCCATGCGCCTCCGGCAACAACAAAAGACGAACGGAGCAAGCTGGAATGCATAGCTTGTTAGCACGGAACACAAATCCATCATTAACGACAAACTTGTTCCATGTTCTTCCTTCTTTACAATTCTGCAATACATCTTTAAAATCAGCATCATGCACATATTGATCTTTGATGGTCTCCAAACCAAATATTTTGAAGTCAAGTTGTGAAAGCATAGTATAGCGACGAGACAATGTTGCCATGTTTCTAAAGTCCGAACAAGAGCATATAATTCTTTATCATAAGTAGAGTAATTCAGACTAGGCCCACTCAATTTTTCGTAAAAGTATGCAACAGGTTTGCCATCTTGTAATAACACACCTCCTAATCCAATTCCACTAGCATCACATTCAAGCTTAAAAGTCTTATTAAAATCAGGAAGTTGGAGTAAAGGAGCATGTGTCAACTTATCTTTCAATACCGTGAAGGCTTCTTCCTGTGCGGTACCCCAAACAAAAGGCACATCCTTCTTTGTAAGCTCATTGAGAGGTGCAGCAATGGTGCTGAAATCTCTCACAAAACGCCTATAGAAACCAACGAGGCCAAGGAAACTCCTCACTTGTGTGACCGTTTTGGGCTGCGGCCAACTCTCAATAGCTTCAATCTTGGCTTTATCAACTTCAATTCCCTGTGGAGTAACAACATGGCCAAGAAAAGATACTCGGTCGGTGCAAAATGTGCACTTCCCAAGGTTACCAAACAAACGTGCATCACGTAGAGCATTTAAAACAGCACGTAAATGTTCCAAATGTTCTTCCAAAGATTTGCTATAAATCAGTATATCATCAAAATAGACTACCAAAAATCGTCCAATGAAAGCACGTAAAACTTTGTTCATTAATCTCATGAAAGTACTAGGTGCATTAGTTAACCCAAAAGGCATGACTAACCACTCATATAGTCCAAACTTAGTTTTAAATGCTGTTTTCCATTCGTCTCCCAATTTCATACGAATTTGATGGTATCCACTACGCAAATCAACTTTGGAGAATATTGTAGAGCCACTCAATTCATCAAGCATATCATCTAGCCTAGGAATAGGGTGACGATAACGAATAGTAATATTATTAATGCCTCTACAATCAACACATACGTGATGTACCATACTTTTTCGGCACTAGAATAATAGGAACAGCACAAGGACTAAGGGATTCGCGTATATAACCTTTGTCGAGCAGCTCCTGTACTTGACGCATAATCTCCTTCGTCTCCTCTAGATTGGTACGGTATGGTGCACGGTTGGGTAATGATGCACCGGGAATTAAGTCAATTTGATGCTCAATCCCTCGAATAGGTGGTAATCCGGTGGCACGCCTTGTGGAAAGACGTCGGCGAACTCTGCAAAATGTTAGTGACAGCGAGGGGCAAAGAGGAAGGCACGTCCTCGAATGAAAATAATGCCTCTTTGCACACAAAAGCATAGCAAACAGATTTGCTAAAATCTAGCTCATCAATATCAGATTTAGTGGCAAGTAAACATGCACTTTTCAATTTAATTTCAGAAACAACACTAGATGGTTTACTATTAGGCTTCATATGTTGCTCAAATTCTTTTGCCACAATCTGGTTTTCACTCTTATTTTTCTCCTGTTTTGCTTTATTAGCTCTATTAATATCATCTTTCAAAATGGACTCAGGAGTCATAGGAAGCAAAGTAATATTTTTATCCTTATGAACAAGAGTATACTGATTGTTTCTACCATGGTGTACAGAATTTTTATCACATTGCCATGGTCGACCAACTAATAAGGAACATGCTTGCATAGGTACCACATCACAATCAACATAATCAGCATATGTAGAGATACTAAAATGCACACGAACAGTACGTGTTACCTTAACCTTGCCGCTGTTGTTGAGCCATTGGATGTAGTAAGTGATGAGGACATGACTACCTTGGATAAGACCAAAAATATTGCATACATGCATATTTGTCAGGTGATTTCTAGTGCAAACTATTCAATAATATATTTATGTTATCCAGAACAAAAATACTTCACATACTTTTGTGTTTTGTCTAATTGCAGGTGTATGGGACATTTGTACAATCCACATATGAAGATAAGGGAAAAGGAGAAGTTTAGGTGCTGTTCAAAAAGTCTTCTCACGTCACTTTTGGGCCAAGAGAAGATAGAGTCCAAGTCTCTCACGTTCTGGATTCAGATTCGGACTGCACAGACATACCTAACTCAAAACGCCAACAACTTATTCATACGGACTCCGAATTGGGTGATTTTTTTTGTTGGAAAGTAGATTTCATGCTCTTTCCAGCACAATTGGAATCACCTTAAAATACGTCCGGAGCAATGAGTTATGGACGAAACAATCTGACGCTGCACCAGAATCCAAGTCAAACTACAATCCAAAGGTGTTACGTCACCTCCACTTGGGCCCATTGGCCTTGTACGACCTAGGGTTAGTTTTAGGCTGCCTTGGGACGTCCTCCCACCTCCTTGGCCGCCACCCCTTGCTCCTATATAAGTAGATCCATCTAGTAGCTTTTCCCTTGGGATTTGTTTAGTTAAAGTTAGCCATTGCAACGTGTACTTCGTTTGTGTCCAACGACCAGACCAAGACCGCTTACGGATCCCCACCTTTATCAATACTTCATACATACCGCAATATTCAGATTGCTTTTATCATATTCTTGCTTGTTCTTGATTGCTTGCAGGAATAGACCTTCGTGGTCGAGTTGATTGTGCTCTGGCGTGGTCAATAACCTCTCGGAGTTGGTTTAGCGATTGCTAAGGCGCAACGTCGTGCACGTTTGTAGTCGGATCGTCAAAGTCGTCTCCACCAAATCAATAGTTATCATCTCATCGAAAGATCGGGACACCCCGCCTCTATCAAGTGGTATCAGAGATGTGAATGACCTCAACTAAGATTGGATCGGTTGCATCGTCGTGTCAGTTGCTGGTCTTAGTGTCTAGTTCCTTTAGAGTTTCGAGTTCTGTTCGCATTAGTCATGATAGAGGCAAAGGTGTCCCGTCTTTCGATGAGATGGTGGATTTCGCTTTGGTGGAAGTCGACTTTGACGATCCGACTACGAACGTGCGAGGACGTCGCGCCTTAGCAATCGCTAAACCAACTCCGAGAGGTTATTGACCACGCTGGAGCACGATCAACCTGACCACGAAGGTCTGTTTCCTGCGAGCAAACGAAGAACAAGCAAGAAACTGAGATTGCAATCTGGATATTGCGAATATAAGATGAAAGCTTTATTGATCAAGGTGGGGTTCTGTGACGCCTTGGTCTGGTCGTTGAACACAAACGGCACGCAAGTTGCAGCTATGGCGAACTTTTAATCTAAACAAAACCCAAGTCTAAACGGTGCCCTAAGGGCTGTATATATGGAGGAAGAGGGGTGAATTTCGTGGCCCTTGGAGGAGGGGTCCAAACTAACCCTATCTCTTGTTTCCCCACACATACGGACTCTAAAATAGCCTATACTAATGTATTTCGAAATTACATGGGCCTGGCCCAATAATAAGGTGACGAGCACCTAGAATAGCCTATGGACGAATATTATGAAGTGGCATCTTGTATATTTCGTCCAAGGCTTCATGCACTCCTTATGGTGGCTTCAAAGTCCTGAAATCATCACTTGTAACTCCGTTCTTGATCCCCTATGCATGCCATCAACTCCATGTGTGTTCTTGCTCCAATGTTCATCCTTCTCCAAGCTAGGCCCTTCATTTGTAAGCAAAACAAATGTATCCAATTTAGGCAGCATCATATTCTCATGAACATTAGAATCATTACCAAGAAACGAAAGTACCGGTAATTTAGTTGGCGTCTTGTGAGCTCTAGTAATTGGTCCAAGATGTATAGCAGCAGGGGCTGTGGGTGTAACAATGGTATTGATGTCCTCATCATCCTCCCTTCTTGAAATGAAGTCGTCCTCGACGGCAGCTCATCTTCCTCACCAAATATGGCTTCAAATCTGCAATGTTAAAAGTGGGACTAACCCCAAAATCTGCAGCAGCTCAAGTTTATATGCATTATCATTTACTTTCTCCAACACCTTAAAGGGACCAGCAGCACGTGGCATTAGCTTTGATTTGCGCAAATCAGAAATCTATCCTTACGCAAATGTAACCAAACAAGATCTCCGGTGCAAACACAACATGTTTTCTACCCTTATCTCCAAACAAGTTTATATTTAGCATTCATACGCTCAATGTTTTCCTTAGTTAACTCATGCATTTTTAAAATCAATTCAGCACGTTCTTTAGCATCAAAATTAACCTTCTCCAAGATGGAAGAGGCAATAAATCAATAGGTGCACGAGGTAGGAAACCATACACAATTTCAAAAGGGCACATCTTAGTAGTAGAATGCAATGACCGATTATAAGCAAATTCAATATGAGGCAAGCATTCTTCCCACATTTTCTTATTATTCTTCAAAACAGCCCTAAGCATAGTAGACAATGTTCTATTGACTACTTCAGTTTGTCCATCGGTTTGGGGTGACAAGTAGTACTAAAAGCAGTTTAGTCCCCAACTTAGCCCATAAACATCTCCAAAAGTGGCTAAGAAATTTAGTATCACGATCTGAAACAATAGTATTTGGCACACCATGCAAGCGGATAATTTCACGAAAGAACAAATCAGCAACATTAACAGCATCATCGCTTTTATGACATGGTATAAAGTGTGCCATTTTGAGAATCTATCCACGACAACAAATATGCTATCCTCCCTTCTTTGTTCGAGGTAAACCTAAAACAAAGTCCATAGATATATCCTCCCAAGGAACACTAGGTACAGCAAAGGCATATATAAACCATGAGGATTGAGTCGTGACTTAGCTTTTTGACATGTAGTGCAATGAGCAACAAAACGCTCAACATCCGCCTCATCTTTGGCCAAAAGAAATGTGTAGCTAGTATATCCTCGTCTTCTTCACGCCAAAGTGTCCCATTAGTCCTCCTCCATGCGCCTCCTGCAACAACAAAAGACGAACGGAGCTAGCTGGAATGCATAGCTTGTTAGAACGAAACACAAATCCATCATTAACGATTTAACTTGTTCCATGTTCTACCTTCTTTACAATTCTGCAATACATCGCTAAATTCAGCATCATGCACATATTGATCTTTGATGGTCTCCAAACCAAATATTTTAAAGTCAAGTTGTGAAAGCATAGTATAACGACGAGACAATGCATCAGCAATAACATTTTCTTTACCCTTCTTGTGTTTAATGACATAAGGGAAAGTCTCAATGAATTCAACCCATTTAGCATGTCTACGATTCAGTTTAGCTTGACTTTTAATATGTTTCAAAGATTGATGATCAGAATGTATAACAAATTCTTTGGGCCATAAATAATGTTGCCATGTCTTTAAAGTCCGAACAAGAGCATATAATTCTTTATCATAAGTAGAATAGTTCAGACTAGGCCCACTCAGTTTTTTAGAAAAGTATGCAACAGGTTTGCCATCTTGTAATAACACACCTCCTAATCCAATTCCACTAGCATCACATTCAAGCTCAAAAGTCTTATTAAAATCAGGAAGTTGGAGTAAAGGAGCATGTGTCAACTTATCTTTCAATATCGTGAAGGCTTCTTCCTGTGCGGTACCCCAAACAAAAGGCACATCCTTCTTTGTAAGCTCATTGAGAGGTGCAGCAATTGTGCTAAAATCTCTCACAAAACGCCTATAGAAACCAGCGAGTCCAAGAAAACTCCTCACTTGTGTGACCGTTTTGGGCTGCGGCCAACTCTCAATAGCTTCAATCTTGGCTTTATCAACTTCAATTCCCTGTGGAGTAACAACATAGCCAAGAAAAGATACTCGGTCGGTGCAAAAGGTGCACTTTCCAAGATTACCAAACAAACGTGCATCACGTAGAGCATTTAAAACAGCACGTAAATGTTCCAAATGTTCTTCCAAAGATTTGCTATAAATCAGTATATCATCAAAATAGACTACCACAAATCGTCCAATGAAAACACGTAAAACTTCGTTCATTAGTCTCATGAAAGTACTAGGTGCATTAGTTAACCCAAAAGGCATGACTAACCATTCATATAAACCAAACTTAGTTTTAAATGTTGTTTTCCATTCATCTCCCAATTTCATACGAATTTGATGGTATCCACTACGCAAATCAACTTTGGAGAATATTGTAGAGCCACTCAATTCATCAAGCATATCATCTAGCCTAGGAATAGGGTGACGATAACGAATAGTAATATTATTAATGCCTCTACAATCAACACACATACGTGATGTACCATCCTTTTTCGCACTAGAATAATAGGAACAGCACAAGGACTAAGGGATTCGCGATATAACCTTTGTCGAGCAGCTCTCAGACTTGACGATAATCTCCTTCGTCTCCTCTGGATTGGTACGGTATGGCGACGGTTGGGTAATGATGCACGGGAATTAAGTCAATTTGATGCTCAATCCCTCGAATAGGTGGTAATCCGGTGGTACGCCTTGTGGAAAGACGTCGGTGAACTCTGCAAAATGTTAGTGACAACAGGGGCAAAGAGGAAGGCACGTCCTCGAATGAAAATAATGCCTCTTTGCACACAAAAGCATAGCAAATAGATTTGCTAAAATCTAGCTCATCAATATCAGATTTGGTGGCAAGTAAACATGCACTTTTCAATTTAATTTCGAAGCAACAGAGATGGTTTATTATTAGGCTTCATGTGTTGCTCAAATTCTTTTGCCACAATCTGATTTTCACTCTTATTTTTCTCCTGTTTTGCTTTATTAGCTCTATTAATATCATCTTTCAAAATGGACTCGTGGAGTCATAGGAAGCAAAGTAATATTTTTATCCTTATGAACAAGAGTATCTTGATTGTTTCTACCATGGTGTCTGAATTTTATCAAATTGCCATGGTCTACCAAGTAACAAGGAACATGCTTGCATAGGTACCACATCACAATCAACATAATCAGCATATGTAGAGATACTAAAATGCACACTAACGAAGACGTGTTACCTTCACCTTGCCGCTGTTGTTGAACCATTGGATGTAGTAAGGATGTGGATGTGGTCTTGTGGTGAGAGATAGCTTCTCCACCATCTCCATGCTAGCCAAGTTGTTGCAGCTCCCTCCATCTATGATTACTGTGAATAGAACGTTCCTTCACAACTCCCTTTGTATGGAACAAATTATGCCTCTGATTTTGCTCAGCTTGTGTAACCTGCACACTCAAAACACGTTGAGCAACTAAACATTCATACCACAAGATCTTGACAGCCATGTATTGTGTCTCATGATCGAATCATCTCCACCGTGTTCCTCATGTGTAATAAGAGCCAAAGTCTCCTCATCATAGTCACTAGCGGACTCATACCCACCATCCTCAAGAGCAATCATCACACGCTGAGATTTGCATTCTCTCATAAAATGTCCTCTTCCCTTACAACGACGACAAATAATATCACTTGTGTGCCTGTTGACGCCATGGAAGAAGAAGAGCTGTGCAGGCCGGCAGTGTGCTCTTGGCGAGATAGTGGTGGTTGTGCTCTTGTCTTGTATCACGGTTGGAGGTGGCACTGAAGGAGGTGATGGTGCGGTGGAAGTAGATGATGCACGTGGTGTCCATGATGAAGGTCGACTGCGAGAAAAGTTAGTGCGCGCCAATGCCCGTCGATCCTGCACTTCACGCTCAGCTTTACAAGCAAGATGGAATAAACGAGTGATATTATTATAATCCTTATAGTCTAGAATGGTCGAATCTCTATTTAATCCACCCGTAAAACGTGCAAGCATAGCTTCATTCTCCTCAACAATACCACATCTAATCAAGCCGGTTTGTAATTCCCGATAATATTCTTCTACAGAAATTTTTCCTTGTCTTAAACGCTGCAATTTTTGAAGTAATTCACGTTGATAATATGGTGGAACCCAACGAGTACGCATAGCAGTTTTCAAAGCAGCCCAAGTAGCTGGAATAGGATATAATCTACAATGTTCGGACCACCAAACACATGCAAAGCTAGTGAAAGCACAAACAGCAGCAGAACACGTCTCTCCTCGGGATATTGTAAACATGTAAACCGTTGTTCAGTTTCTAACTCCCAAGTAAGATATATATCGGGAACATATCTACCCTCAAATGGTGGAATATTCAATTTCAGTTTAGGGAGATGGTCATGATCTCGCACTGAGGGGAGCCCTAACATTGCCATTATTTGCATGTGGACGACACGGTGGTTGTGGTGCTGGTGGTTGCACGTAGTTCGATGTTGATCAACCTCATCCTCGTAATCTTCCACATAATCATCCTCCTCGGTACCAGCAGCAGCAGATGGCGAGGAGCCAAAGAAGCACCAACAGCAGAGCAGCGGCACCAGAATTTTGTCCTGGCTCAATAGGAACACGCTGAGCTCGCCCATACCGATTCGAAGAGGCGAAGTTGTTGTCGCTGCAGAGGTGCGATAGGTGCAGCCGGCGGTGGTTGTGGAAAACGCAGCGAGCAATTCATCAAACTTGCTATCAAGCTTTGTTTCAAACGTCTTCTCAATGCCATCTATCTTCTCCATGGCCTCGTCAAATCTGTTTAGCACATCTAGCTTTTGTCCAATCATCATTTCTTGAAACTTATCATGTAGCTGTTTGTTCGTCAGTTCTCCCAATCAGTCTCATCGGCTTGTGATCCTGCCATGGTTAGCAGCAATAGAAACACACAAGAATATGATCCTCAGACTACTAGGAAGTGGTGGTGGTGGTGTGGTGGACAGTCACAAACCGTCAAGCAAATCTCAAATTCTTACCAGTTCTTACCCAAAGAAGAAAGCGGTGATCGGCAACCGCTAGTAGTCAAAACTCTCAAAGCTTGGATAGAGCGATTACTGTGGAGAGTCCAACGCACGACGAGATGTATGTGGAGATGGGAAGGCTTATAATATGGTAGCAAAAAAGGTCAAGAATAATCAATTCAGAGATGCAAAGTTGAATAAACGCCAACGACGGCATCTTGTCTTTGGTCCTAGGCTAGACTGTGCTAGAGACGCGAGCCTAGTGATGGATTCATGTACCTAGGGTAGGGTCATAGGCTTGACCTAAACGTCCTACCCAAGGACACTCTCAGAAGAGATCGTCTTCCAGTCGACCAAAGAAGAACCCACTCGACTGGCTGGAAGGACTCGACCATGGAAGGCTCACTCGACCATGAAGTCTCACTCGACCACCGAAGGTCAAGGCACTCGCTGCACAACGGCTTGCTATTGAATAGACTTAATGATAGTTAAGACACTTTATGAGGCGTTACAAGAACGCCTGCACTTTATGTACTTTAACCTCTCCAATACGTAATGGCGGGGTCTGGCGCACTCTATATAAGCCACCCCCCTCCACGGGTAGAGGGTTCGCACTCTTGTAATATCCATATTCATAATCCACTCGACCGCCTCGGGGCTCCGAGACGTAGGGCTGTTACTTCTTCCGAGAAGGGCTGAACTCGACATCGCTTGTCTTCACAACTACTCCATAGCTAGGACATCGCTCTCCTTACCTACCCCTATTCTCTTGTCGGACTTAGAACCACGACAGTTAGCGCCCACCGTGGGGTGTGTTTTAGCGATTTGTGGAGGAGTTGCAGTATTTCAGTACCTTCATCATGATGACTGCTGGAGTTTTGGTTGAGGCGCGAGATCCGTCTCGGTGCTCTCACCTTTGTCGCCGACGACTCCGCGTGGCTCTGTGGAGGCTCCACTTGACATCGAGGCGCTCCCGTCTGCTGGGCGACGACTTCGTGCTGTGTTCGCGGGCGTTCTGCTGCGACAACCGTCGACCCGTGTCGGTCGACTCCTTTATCGATCGCCTGCCCAGCTTCCCACCAGCGCAAGCGCTCTGGTCGGTCGAGACTCCAGCGGTGGGTGAAGCACGCGGTGGCTCGCCAGACAGACCATCGCCTGTGTCGCGCCATTGAGCCCGACGATTCCCTACGGCCTATTCAATCTGTCGACCGGCTCGAGAGAGCGATCCGAGTGTGATAGCAAGTGATCGGTGGCGGAGATTCTCATGGTCGACCGCCCTCGCGATCCTCCGGCCGCCACGGCGGTGGAGCCGCCGGAGGAGGAGACCCTGTGCAAGAGCACGAAGAGTATCAGCCCGAGACACTCGACTCTCTGCAGAGAGAAGAGCTTCGCCGCAGGAACATGGATGCCCTACATACTCCCATCGCCGGAGAAACCCCCGAGGATCGTGCTTTGGAGGAAGCACGTTTGGCCAATGTGGCTGAACGCGCTCGCCTGGAGAATCTTCACGCGAGCACTTGACGAGCCAAGCAAGACGCAACGAATCCCGAAGCCGCCGACGTCGACTCTTCCCACCGACTCGTATACCGCGACGCCAATTCAGAATTTAGCAGTGCAACTCATATAGCGAGTCTATCCACCGCCCCGATCGGAAGCGGGAGAGGCTTGCAGCAGATCGTAGATTTACTCCGAGCAGCAGGAGACCGAACTCAGCCGTGTCGCGATCGCAAGCAATGTAATTCACAGACCGATCCGTCGCTGCGAATATCATCGATCGACTCACAGCCCTAGATCGCCTCCGCGGCGAGAAGGGCGCGACAACCGGCAAGAGCAGTACAGAGACCGATTCGACCGAGATGACAGGCGTCGAGTGCCCCTTTCCCCTCCGAGGGAAGGGTCATACGCTCCTCGGCGGCAAGATGACAGACGTCAGTTCAGTACGGGGCGAAGAGTTCCAGTCGACCCCAGGGAACCAGGCTTTGACGCGCGATTCATTATCGTGCAAGGCTTGGTCGACCGGAACAGAGCCCATCAAGGTGGACCCGAGAGAGATGCACCCACCAGCAGTCGAGTGCACATCTCTGGTCCGGAATGTTTTAGCAGGGCTATCAGAGCCGCAGTAATTCCCCCCAATTTCAGGTTGGCAACAGGAGTCAACAAGTTCACTGGGGAATCCAAGCCTGAAACTTGGCTTGAAGATTACCGAGTGGCTGTTCAGATCGGGGGTGGAAATGATGAGGTGGCCATGAAGCATTTGCCCCTCATGTTTTTAGGTTCTGCCCGAGCATGGCTGAATCAGTTACCTCCTAGCAGTATATACACTTGGGAAGAATTGTCCCGAGTGTTCGTCAGAGACTTTGAAGGACTTGCAAGAGACCGGCTGGTTTGACAGAGCTGCAAGTTTGTGTGCGAAGACCAATGAAACTCTCCGAGAGTACATTCAGAGGTGGATTACTTTGCACCATCTTGTGGAAAATGTGTCCGACCATCAGGCAGTTTGCGCCTTCAAAGATGGCGTCAAAAACAGAGAATTGAGTCTGAAGTTTGGTCGAACCGGGGACATGACCCTGAGTCGAATGATGGAGATTGCTAGCAAATACGCCAATAGCGAGGAAGAAGACCGACTCCGAAGCGGCAAGTACAAGCCAAGTCAGTCGGAGAAGGGACATTCCAGTCGGAAGCAGAAGCGCAAAGCCGAGCCAGCAGCTCCTGGAGAGGCCTTGGCCGTAACTCAGGGGAAGTTCAAGGGGAAGCCAAAGGGATCCTGGAATCCTAAGAAAGTAAAAGATAAAGAAGGCAATGACGTGATGGATATGCCATGCCATATTCACACGAAGAAGGATGAAGAGGGCAACATCATTTACCCGAAGCACACCACTCGCCAGTGTCGACTTCTGATCCAGCAGTTTCAGGGAAAACAGTCTAAGGACAAGAGAAGGAGCCAGACAAGGCCGGAGACAAAGAGGACAGTGAGGAAGAATATCCGCATGTCAACTCCACTCTGATGATCTTCGCGGATGTGGAAAGCAAGAGTCGACTGAAAGTCATCAACCGTGAGGTAAACATGGTTGCCCCAGTAAAGCCAAGTTATGTGAAGTGGTCCCAGACACCCATCACATTCGACCAATCTAATCACCCGACTCACATTGCCACTCCTGGGCGGCAAGCGTTGGTGGTCGATCTAGTTGTCGAAGGCACTCGACTCACAAAAGTGTTGATGGATGGTGGTAGTGGGCTGAATTTGTTATATGCGGATACTTTGAAAGGGATGGGCATTCCGATGTCCCGATTGAGCACCAGCAATATGAGTTTCCACGGAGTCATAACAGGGAAGAAAGCCAACTCACTCGGCCAAATAGCCCTGGACGTGGTTTTTGGTGATTCCAAGCACTTTCGTAAGGAAAAGTTGACCTTTGAGGTTGTGGATTTTCAGAGTGCATACCATGCCATTTTGGGGAGGCCCGCCTACGCACGATTCATGGCTCGACCATGCTACGTGTACCTCAAACTGAAAATGCCAGACCCAAGGAGTGATCACCGCCACCGCGATCGGAAGAAGGCGTAAGAGTGCTTTGAAGGGCTCAAAGATTGCCGACTCCCAAGTGACAATGGTCGAATTCAGCGAATACAAGCAAAACGCAGATCCGAAAGTGATTTGTTACGATCCAAGAGGCCAGCCACAGAGTTCAGATTTCACCGTCCGGTGAGACGGTTAGTCCATATTCACCCGACAGATCCCAATGCAGCCCGACCCACATCTCCACGACACTCGACCAAAAGCGCTCATTCGGTTCCTCCGTGAGAATGGGACATTTCGCATGGAAGCCACCGACATGCCGGTGTTCCTGTGGAATGGCCGAGCATCGCCACGAGTCGACAAGTCCGCAAAACCAGTTAAAGAGCATCTTGGCAGTCCGCCGCCCGTAAGAGAAAAGCTATTGGTGAAGAAGTGGCTCGATTGTTGGCGCTGGATTCATCCAGAGATATATCACCCGAGTGGCTTGCTAATGTCGTCATGGTTCCAAAGAAGGACAACTCACTCCGCATGTGCAAGTGATTTTAAGCACATCAATCGGGCCTGCCGAAGGATCATTTTCCTCTCCCCGCATAGATCGATTGTTGACTCGACCGCGGGATGTGAGAGATTGTCTTTTCTAGACGATATTCCGGGTATCATTAGATCCGCTCAGATGGACCCGATGAAATAAAACAGCTTTCATCACTCCATTCGGTGCTTCGCTATATCACCATGCCATTCGCCTCAAGAATGCCGGAGCCACATTTATGCGAATGATTGAAGTGTCTTCTCACCAAATCGGTCGGAATGTGGAAGCGTATATGGATGATATCGTCGTTAAGTCGCGAAAAGGTTCCGACCTGCTTGTCGACCTCGCCAAACATTTGCCAACCTCGGAAGGTACGATATCAAGCTCAATCCGTCAAAGTGCACATTCGGAGTTCCCGTGGAAAATTACTCGGTTTTCGTTTCGAACGAGGATCGACGCTAACCCGAAAAGATCGGCACTATTCTCCGAATGAAATGCCCTGCGAAAGTGCACGACGCCCGAAGCTTCTTGGATGCTTGGCCGCTTTAAGTCGATTCATCTCACGACTCGGTGAAAAGGCATTACCTCTTTACCGATCGATGAAGAAGGTCGACAAATTCGAGTGGACTCGAAGCGGATGCAGCGCTTGCCGAGCTAAAAGCTCGCTCTCCACCCAGCCGGTGCTTGCTGCTCCAATCAGCAAAGAGCCTCTGTTGCTTTACATTGCAGCCATCGGACAAGTTGTCGGATTACGGCTTACGGTCGAGCGGAAGAGGAAGGAAAGGCCTTCAAAGTTCAGCGCCGGTGTATTATTTGTCCAAGTCTTGACTCCATCCAAGCAGAGATATCCTCATTATCAGAAGTTTGTGTATGGTATATACATGACCACAAAGAAGGTTGCTTATTATTTCTCTGATCATTCTATCACAGTCATCAGCGACGCTCCTTTATCAGAGATCTTGCATAACTGAGACGCAACCGGTCGAGTGGCGAAATGGGCGATTGAACTTCTTCCCCTTGATATCAAATTCGAGGCAAAGAAAGCCATTAAGTCCGTGCTATAGCGGATTTCCTTGCCGAGTGGATTGAACAACAAGAACCGATCGAAGTTCACTCGGAGCATTGGACCATGTTCTTTGACGGCTCCAAGATGTCGAACGGTTCAGTGTCAAGTTATTCTGGTTTCCCCAGAGGAGATAAGCTTAGGTATGTGCTCCAGATTCACTTTGATTCCTCCAACAATGAGGCAGAGTACGAGGCCCTCTTATATGGATTGCGCATGGCCATCTCACTCGGCGTCCGTGCTTCGATGGTCTATGGCGACTCAGATCTAGTGGTCAATCAAGTGATGAAGGAGTGGGACGTGAGAAGCCCAACTATGATCGGATCTCGCAATGCAAATGAGGAAGTTGGAAAAGAAGTTCGAGGGTTGGAACTCCATCACATCCCCGATCAAGAATCAAGCAGCAGATGATCCGCGAAGATAGGATCCAAAAGAGAAGCCATTCCAGTGGTGTGTTTTGGAACATATACACACTCCGCCGATTAAAGAAGATCCTTCACAGAGGAAGCTCCACAACCCAAGAGTGCCACGGACTCGACTGAGGTTGAGGTCTCGGCAGTGGTCGACTTGGTCATGGAAGTTTTAGTGGTCACTCCCGATTGGACAATCCCATACATCGCATATATTCTGAGAAAGGAACTCCCAGAAGATGAGGAAGAGGCTCGGCAGATCGTCCGTCGATCCAAAGCCTTATGTTATCCAAGGGCGGTTATAGAGAGAAAGCCCGGACGAGTCGGACAAAAATGCATAACGCCGAAGAAGGTCGAGTCATACTCAATGACATCCACTCGGGGACCTGTGGCCACCATGCGTCCTCTCGGACCATTGTAGCCAAAGCATACCGAGCCGGATTTTACTGGCCAAGAGCAAATGAGATGGCGAAAGAGATAGTGGACAAGTGCGAAGGATGCCGTTTACTCAATATGTCACACAAGCTCTGCGTCGACCTTGAAGACCATTCCACTCGTCTGGCCTTTCGCAGTTTGGGGGTTGGACATGGTCAGTCCCTTGCGAACAGGTCGGAGTGGTTTCACGCATGTACTGGTAGCAGTCGACAAGTTCACCAAGTGGATTGAGGCTAAGCCAATCAAAAGCCTTGATGCTTGTATCATTGTTTCCTTCATCGAGAGCCGACGCTCGATATGGGGTCCCTTGCAAGATTATCACGCATAATGGGTCGAATTTTGACTCGAAGAATTCAAGGATTTCGCAACGCCTAAGGCACACGAGTCGACTACGCTTGATCGCCCATCCACAGTCGAATGGACAGGCAGGACGAGCCAACGGATTAATCCTCAAGGGTCTGAAGCCTCGGCTGATGCGAGATCTCAAGCATGCGGCTGGAGCTTGGGTTGACGAACTCCCTTCAGTGCTTTGGGGTCTGCGAACCACGCCTAATCGGTCGACTGGGAGAACTCCTTTCTTCCTGGTCTATGGCGCAGAAGCAGTCCTTCCGAGTGATCTCCTTCACAATGCTCCCCGAATTGAACTTTACAATGAAGCAGAAGCTGAGCAAGCGCGTCAGGATGCAGTCGACCTCCTAGAAGAGGAAAGGGAAATGGCTCGATCCGCTCGACCATTTACCAAAGCAAGACTTGCGTCGCTCAGACGCTTTAAATGTGAGAGGTCGAGCCTTCCAGAAGGGATCCGTCCTTCGAGTGGATCAGCAGAAGCAACATAAGCTCGCTCCCTCCTGGGAAGGACCCTTCATCGTCACAAAGGTTCTCCACAATGGGGCATATCGTCTCTACAATGTCGAACACAATATCGAAGAGCCCCGAGCGTGGAACGCGGATCTGCTCCGCCCGTTTTACACTTAAAGTTTTTTCACTCGGAAGAGTTGTAATAAAATATACGTAGTTCATGGGCTTTGAAATAATAGTGTCATAATTCCTTCATAATTTTGTCACTTTTTATTTTTTGGTCCAATAAAATTTTCCCCAAGGTGGCTTAGTCGCGAATCCGTTTAGCTTAAGTTTGTACAAACCCACCGAGTGGTAAGCGGACTTCCACTCGGAGGCTTAGCTGCGAATCCGTTTAGCCTAAGTAACAAAAATCCTATCGAGTGGTAAGCCGACTTCCACCGGAGGCTTAGCTGCATCCAAGACTCGCCTAAGATATAAAAATCCCACCGAGTGGTAAGCCGGACTTCCACTCGGAGGCTTAGCTGCAGCTCGCTGCTCGTCTGTTATTAAAATCCCACCGAGTGATAAGCCGACTTCCACTCGGAGGCTTAGCTGCAGCTCAATGCTCGCCTAAGTTATTAAAATCCCACCGAGTGGTAAGCCGACTTCCACTCGGGGCTTAGCTGCAGATCCAAGGACTCGCCTAAGTATAATCTGTGCTAGCAAGGAAGACGAGGCGCAGGTCGACTGCGACCCTCTCCTCCGAGCTACACCATAAGTAACGTGTGTACCTGCAAGGAGGACGAGGTGCAGGTCGATTGCGACCCTCTCCTCCGAGCTACACCATAAGTATGATGTGCGTTCGCAAGGAAGACGAGGTGCAGGTCGACTGCGACCCTCTCCTCGAGCCGCCACAAATACAACAGAAATCCTACCGAGTGAAGAGCAAACCTCTCACTCGGGGGCTTAGTTGCAGCCCAGTGCTCGCCTAAGGTATAAGAAATCCTACCGAGTGAAGAGCAAACCTCTCACTCGGGGGCTTAGCTGCAGCCAGTGCTCGCCTAAGGTATAAGAAATCGTCTTGTGTGAAGAGCAAACCTCTCACTGGGGCTTAGCTGCAGCCCAAAGTGCTCGCCTAAGATATAAGAAATCCCACCGAGTGAAGAGCAAACCTCTCACTGGGGCTTAGCTGCAGCCAAGTGCTCGCCTAAGATATAAGAATCCCACCGAGTGAAGAGCAAACCTCTCACTGGGGCTTAGCTGCAGCCATGTGCTCGCCTAAGATATAAGAAATCCTACCGAGTGAAGAGCAAACCTCTCACTGGGGCTTAGCTGCAGCCAAGTGCTCGCCTAAGATATAAGAAATCCTACCGAGTGAAGAGCAAACCTCTCCCTCGGGGGCTTAGCTGTGCTCGCCTAAGAAATAAGTCGACTGCAGTGGGCATCTTGCTGTTAACCTGCAAAAGGGCAATTCAAGCCAAAAGCAATCATATCCAAACATCCAATCCAAATTTAGGTCGATACCTAAAGGAACCGAGAGTGCTCAGGCACTAAGCCTGTTAAGGTTTTATCGGTTACAACTCCACTCGGCATACCGAGGCAAATTTAAAGTCAAGGAAAGTTTTTTACCCCTCCTGTGGAGGGCTGGATGGAGCAACGAACTCGTCAAGATCAATCCCGCTCGCAATCCGTGTAGCAGCAGCGATGAAAGTCTCCATGAAGGCCCTGAAGTCGTGCTTTTTGGTGTTAGCCACTCGGAGAGCCGCCAGCTTATCTTCGCGGGCGTCCTTGCAATGGACTCGTGCCAGACACAGGGCGACGTCTGCGCCACACCGAGCCGAAGACTTCTTCCACTCTTGCACTCGGTCAGGGACGGCGTTCAGTCGAGCCACCAACGACTCGAGGTCATTTTGGAGTGTCTCCCTGGGCCAGAGTGTCGAGTCGATGCGAGAGGTAGCAACCTTCAATCTTGCGAGATAATCCACGACGGCAGCAACACGAGACTCCAGTCGGAAGATGTTCATGGCAGTTTCATCATTCACTGGAGAATTGACAGGGTCAAGGTTCGTCTCCAGCTGGCTGGTTTCTTCTTCAAAGTTGCGTGAGTAACTCGCAAAGACAAAACCCCGAATCAAGAAAATAGTCGAATGGGAGCATAACAGTTGGAAGAATTGGTCGAGTGAAGAAGATTACCTTCGAGCATAAGGAACAATTTTTTAGCAAGACCACCCAAGAAGCCTTCCAGGTCATTCTTCTTCCCGGTCAACTGGTTGATCTTCTCAGTCAGAGTAGTCTTGTCAGCTTTCAGTCGATCAACATCCTTGGTGGCAATGGCCAGAGCAGCCTTGATTGGTGTTGTCTGCTCGAGCTTGGTGACCGAGGCTAGCTTTTCATCAACGAGCTTGATCTTCTCGCACAGCTCAAGCTCGTTCGTCCTTTGGGCCTCCTTCACCTTACATCAATTACAGCAAAGTCGGATTGAAGCAAATGAGAGGAGAAAAGAGTCGTCAAGTCTCACCAAACATACCTTTGGTCTCCTCCTTTGCCTTCGTCAGTTCTCTGCACTAGCTTCAAGTCCAACTCAAGCTGAATATGCTTCGCTCCGATTCAAGATAGCGCGTCGCAAGATCGCAGGATTTCTACGAAGAGTCAATTGACAAAATGTCAGAGATGATCCACTTCCGAGTGAGTAAAGAAAAATGATGCGTTTCTAAGACTACAGTCGAATGCAAGCATTCGACCGTAGTCTCGAGGATTACACCCTGGGTGCACTCAGCGCCCCCACCGGTCTTATTCACATGAGTCGACGATCGACCAAGAAAAAAGAGAAAGAGTCGACCATCGACCAAAACTTCTCGATCGTAATCAATCGCCAGTGATCGACCACGATCTCGGGATTACACCGATGGGTGCACTCAGCGTGTTTCACCGGTCTCTCAAACCCATTCGCTTCATTGAGTGATGATCAATATTTATTTATGAAGTTTAAGACCGATCGCCAGTGATGACCTTAGCCTTGGGGATTACACAGCGGGTGCACTCAGCGTGCCCCGCTAACACGGAGTTTTTACCAACACACCCACCGGGTGATCGCTATGAATTCGAGAAAGAAAAGTTTTGACAACATATCCTAACAGTGAGCAGCGGTGGTCGATCGACCAACATTGCTCAAGGGCGGAGCTGGCGTCGTAAGCTGCTTGACTCGCCTCGAACGATCTTCACCGCTCCATCATGATCCTCGCTGACGGATCGCCTCCTTAGCAGACACTATCCGGTCCTCCGGACGTGGTGCGTGGTGAAGATCGAAGGCTGCCCAAAGACTCGACAAGCCGGTCGAGCACTCGCCAACGGCACCTTGAAGGACACGTGTGTCGAGTGCCGACCTCCCCTTCCGTCGCAATGATCTCGGGCGCCATCACACCTTGGGTTGTTTGGCCGGTAGATGCCTTCCTGCTCCTCCTAGTCCTCAATGGTTCCTCATCCTCATCATCGTCGTCAGGAAGGGTGATAATGTCATTGGTTGGAGCTTCAGGAAAAAGTCAAAGTCGAAATTATGCATCACGACCAAGAACAAGGTTTAAAGTTGCAGACTGGATTTGAAGTCGCGCGCCCTCCATCTCATGGTCCTCGGCCTTGCCTCGAGGTCTCGTAAGTCGCAAAGACTGAAGTTCCAAAGAATCGGTCGACTAGTTCAAGTATCAACCAGAGATGAATTTGTACGTAACAAGAAGACTTAGGTGATTTGCTTACCCCGATATGGTGGGGATGGTCACTTTCATTTTTGGCAAAGGTTTGGTTGGCTTCGACGGAGCTACCTTCGACTGCTTCGGCGCCTTCTCAGTCGGCACCGGAGAAGCGGTCCGAGGGCGTTTGGTCGATTGCGATGCGATCACAACTCCTTACGCGCTCATCAAGGGTCGCACAAGTTTTGACCGCCTTTCCGAAGCGGTGGTGCAACCTCCTCCTCTTCATCCTCGCCATCATCGTCCTCGCCATCATCATCGCCGCCGCCGCCATCGCTCGCAGCGTCTCAATCCCACTCTTCTGGCTCTCGCCTCGCCGCTCCCCCTCCTCAATCGGAGTCTGAGCGCCATTGGGCATTGAGTATAGCTCGGTAAGGGCCTGAAGATATCAAAACAGAGCTCAGTCGACCAAATCACAGAAACACATTCAACGGAGATACAATGGAAAACGGAGCAAATGTACCTTTTCTGGAACGCTGTTGTGGTCAAGTGGGGAAATCCTCCGGGATCCACGAGGGTTGTCTTTGTTCCCAGTGATCGCAACCATCCATCTTTCCACTATGGCATCGTCGACTGCCTCCGGGTGGACGCGGGTCTCGTCTTGGTGTGCAAAGACAGCCACATACAAAGGGTTCCGGGCAAGGGGCTGGATTCGCCTCGAAGGAAAACCTCCAAGAGGTCCATGCCACCACGCCATCCCGAACCAGCTGCACCACTCGATCCATCAACATCTTCACCTCAGCTCTCTCCTCAGAACCACCTTGAGGAGGAGGGTGCATTCACTCGACTCATGGTGAATGCAGAAGACCACGATCGTCTCCGGCGTCGCCTCATTCCGGCGAGAGAACCAGGTCGATCGCCACCCCGACCGACTCGGGAAAAGACATAGCTGGAAGGTGCTCTTATTCCTCGCTTGGACCCCAAGGCCACCGCACATCTGAACTACTTGGGTCTTCTCGTCACTAGGGCTTGCCTTCTTCACGATCCGAGAGCGACATGTGAAGATATACTTGAACAAACCCCAAGGCGGTCGACAGCCCGTGAAGTTTTCGCACATAGACACAAACGCAGCGAGATACGCTGATGGAGTTTGAGTAAATGGTGGAGCTGGGCTCAAGAAATTCGAAAACCCCGAAGAAAACACTCGCGGCAGCGAAAATCCTCGGTCGACATGGGTGGCCAGAGCACGACTCACCCTCTTCGGCCGAGGCTGCCACTCGCCAGAAGCCTCGCGGCACCGTGGGGATCAACCCGTCGTTATTATATCGAGGAGATCCTTCTCCTCGATGGTCGATCGATCCAATCTCCTCGACCCAGCCCTTCGCAAGTTGATCTCGACGAGGAACCGCGTGGCGGTAGATCTCCCTTCGCCTTTCGCCGACGCTTCTCCGCCGGCGCCTTCTTCGCGGCCCAACACCGCCGTCTTCTCTTTGCCCATGGTTGCCGGCAGAATGCGCAGGAGAGGAGGCAGCAGGAGCAGCAGCGGTTGCGGAGAGCGGAGACGAAGAGAGCGGAGGAGGAAGAACAGGTCTTGTCTGAAGCCCCGCGAGTCGATTATAGCATCCTTCCGAGTGGATGACGGTGGACCCAACAATCTAATCATATCCCAAACAGTTGCTTTCGCGCGATACGTGGCGGAAAAAGCGGCGCGAGATCGAGGCGCCCCGTTACGCCCCATCCGAAGCGCCCGGTCCGTTTCGCAAGCGCTTCCCCAAATTTCATATCCCGCGAGATCCGCGAGCGATGATCGATCCGTCAAGTCGCGAGATTTCCGCGATCCGTCGCCGAATAGCAAAGTAAAAGAAGGTCACTCGACTAAAGAACAAGAATGGATCAAGTCGATCAAGAAAAGTTGCTTGTTATCGCAGAGAAGATCTTGATCCAAGACAACGCAGAGCCAAGACGCAAAAGACAATCGGAAACAACATCAACTCCTCCTTCACTCAAGCCTCAATCCATTCGGGGCTAATGATGGATTCATGTACCTAGGGTAGGGTCATAGTTCTGACCTAAACGCCCTACCCAAGGACACTCTCGAAGAGATCGCCTTCCATCGACCAAAGAAGAACCCACTGACCGGGTGGAAGGACTCGACCATGGAAGACTCACTCGACCATGAAGACTCACTCGACCACCGTAAGGTCAAGGCACTCACGCACAACGGCTTGCTATTGAATAGACTTAATGATAGTTAAGACATTTTTATGAGGGCGTTACGAAGAACGCCTGCACTTTATGTACTTTAACCTCTCCAATACGTAATGGCGGGGTCCTGGCGACTCTATATAAGCCACCCCTCCACGGGTAGAGGGTTCGCACTCTTGTAATATCCATATTCATAATCCACTCGACCGCCTCAGGGCTCCGAGACGTAGGGCTGTTACTTCTTCCGAGAAGGGCTGAACTCGACATCGCTTGTCTTCACAACTACTCCATAGCTAGGACATCGCCTCTCCTTACCTACCCCCTATTCTACTGTCAGACTTAGAACCACGAACCTAGAACACCAACAAAATCACGGCGCGACACGTAAACATTGGAGGAGCACACTCTGAATTTTTTTCCCTCTTTTTTTCCCTTTCTTTTGCACTTTTTTTTCCTCTTTTTTTTTGCTCCGCAACAAATTTTTTCAAAAAGTCTACAAATGGTCTAAAACTGCCTAGCCGAATTTTCCGGACTTAGTTTTTTTGAAACCGAACTATTTTTCTTCTGCGGATGGCTCGAAGTTCGAGTCCTTCTCTGTCACGACTCGGAGTATCGCGTGATCCGGAAATCGAGAACAATGCAACAATTATTGGACTCGGACTAGGATTGGTGGCGGAGATGAATCTGTGGAACTCGGATTGGTGGTGGAGATGAATCTGGTGGAACTCGGATGGTGGCGGAGATGAATCTGTGGAACTTCGGACCGGTGGCGGCGATGAATCTGTGGAACTTCGGACCGGTGGCGGATATATGTTGCGGTGGACTCGGATGGGCGTGATGGCGGCGGATATGTGGTGGTGTATATGGATTCGGATTGGCGGTGAATATGTGGTGGTGGTATATGGCAGTGGCGACGTGACAACCTCTCAATGTAACTCAAACTCTAAAAGACTAGACGCTAAGACCAAAGAACTTGACACGACGATGCAACCGCAAATTCAACAAAGCAAATCTGTAAAAGATTATGCAAAGGCTCGATTGGTTCGATGGGATGAACTAACCCTAATTTTTTTGGCTTTTTCGTGGACTATAGGTATGAAGAATGACTCGATTTAAACTACGAAAAATCAGTAAAATCTCACCGAGCAACCGGAGCTCGATACCACTTGATAGAGGCGGAGGTGTCTGTCTTTCGATGAGATGGTGGATTTCGCTTTGGTGGAAGTCGACTTTGACGATCCGACTACGAAGCGTGCGAGGACGCCGCGCTTTAGCAATCGCTAAACCAACTCCGAGAGGTTATTGACCACGCCGAGCACGATCAACCCGACCACGAGGGTCTGCTTCCTGCGAGCAAACGAAGAACAAGTAAGAAACCGAGATTGCAACTGGATATTGCGAATATAAGATGAAAGCTTTATTGGTCAAGGTGGGGTTCTTGACGCTTTGTCCGGTCGTTGAACACAAACGGCACGCTGGTTGCAGCTATGGCGAACTTTTGATCTAAACAAAACCCTAGTCTAAACGGTGCCCTAAGGGCTGTATATATGGAGGAAGAGGGGTGAATTTCGTGGCCCTTGGTGGAGGGGTCCAAACTAACCCTATCTCGTGTTTCCCCACACATACGGACTCTAAAAATAGCCTATACTAATGTATTTCGAAATTACATGGGCTGGCCCAATAATAAGGTGACGTGACACCTAGAATAGCCTCTGGACGAAATTTATGAAGTGGCATCTTGTATATTTCGTCCAAGGCTTCATGCACTCATTATGGTGGCTTCAAAGTCCTGAAATCATCACTTGTAACTCCATTCTTGTCCCCTTGTGCATGCCATCATCTCCATGCTTGTTCTTGCTCCAATGTTCATCCTTCTCCAAGCTAGGCCCTTCATTTGTAAGCAAAACAAATGTATCCAATTGAGGCAGCATCATATTCTCATGAACATTAGAATCATTACCAAGAAACAAAAGTACACTGTAATTTAGTTGGCGTCTGTGAGCTCTAGTAATTGGTCCATTATGTACAGAAATAGGGCTGTGGGTGTAACAATTGTATTGATGTCCTCATCATAATACAAGATGCAACAAGGCAATCATAATGTGAGCCGATCCATGCATGGGGTGCAAACTTGTGGTGAGTATGATATGTCCATCGAGCATGACATGTATGAGCACAATCAACAAATATGGAGGTGTTGGTGTACCAAAGCTCGATGTCGAGGCATGAGTGGAGTTCCGAAGGTGCATCCAATAAGTGCGAGCGCTCCTCAATGTGAAGGTCCATAGAGCCAATCTCCAATGTTGCTCCTCCATCCAATAGATGTAACATGTAGACAACAAGAAGGAAACAACGATGAAAGAGTGACCCATCCAATATGCGTATTTGAGGATGGCTCAAAGAGAAGGAGGTCACCTTTAGGAGTTTCTCAAGGATGATGGAGTCGCACATCTTGTATGCCTTCACATAACCAATATGTGTCGTGGTGGTCCCGCCTTGTAAATCCTTCAAAATGAAAGTACATGATAAACACTTGGAAAAACAAATGAGGGTAGCAAAATGGCAAAACCAATCATTCGTGTGGTAAGATACCCAACAAGTGTATGTATCATGCTCATCATAAGAAATGACAAGGTAGTATTGCATAGTATGGAGGCATATGATGCGAGAACAACCAAATGCAATAGGCTCAATCAAACAAACATGCATCACAAGTAAAGTGTCCAAGTCTCCAAGATCAATAAGCATAGCAAGTTGGCACTCAATACAAGGTGATATGATAGATGCAACTAATGGAGACAAGAGGCAATGATCATGACAAATCAAGTGAGAGGCATCAACATCTATGTCATCAACCCAAGAAAGCAAGTAATAGTGGAACATGGGTGATGCAACATAGCAAGCAAGCATAGCGATCAAGTCAAGCAAGCTAGTAGTGCGAAGATGCAACATACTAGAAGGAATCATGGCAAGCATGTAATGTGTGCAAATAGTGGGCATGAATAATTCACATGTCATAGCACAAGCATGAAAGCAAGGTATGAGTAAAATATCATCAATGTATTGGCGAGAGACCATAGGTAAATAGCAATGTGGCATCATGACTCTCCCAACACAACAAGCATCAATAGTATGGGGCACATGATAAACATGGCAATAGCAACAAGGATATCCACCAAGCATGCAAATACACATAGAAGTAGCATAATGATGAAACATGGGTAGATGCAAGCAAGGGTCACAATTGCATGGCAAAGGCATAGGAGCAAGCATAACATGCAAAGTGAACACAATAGTATGGCATAAGGTGACAAGTGGTAAATAGCCCATAGTCGTATGAGAGCCAAGTAAAAGAGATGCGTAGTCCTTGCACGAAGGAACGGTGGTAAGGATAGTCCACGGGATCCCAAGTCATCGTTGTTCTCAAGAGCTCGTTTCATCAACTCTTGGGATTGAGAGGTTGACGAGTATACATGAGTACCTACACAAAACAAGGACAAAGGGAAAATTGTGTGTGCGTGGTAGATGTACATCATCCATCCATCATGATGCGCACGTGCATGCGTTCGTTAGCACAAAATATCCAACGCTCAAATAAATGAGATGCGTGATATAGAAACATGTCATCCATCATGAGAGGTTTGTTATTATGTATGGCATAATGGAGACTCAAAGGATGTAATGCATCACGAGCAATATCTAGAGCATTGTTATTCATGGAATGCATATGGTGCACGCAATTATGGGAATCATGCAAAGTATGGAATGTATCAAAATCTCCTAATATGTATGAGGAAACTATGGGGGTCTCCTCATGAGCATGAGTAGCAACATCACATGGACAATATTAACAACATCCAAAACAATGCATATTTGGGACAATGTGATTATGGCATGGCATAGTAGATGATTTGCGCAAATCATGTAAAGGAAGCATGGCAATATCATCACATGAAAAACAAAAGCCAATGACCATCATCTCGTCATCTATGCCATAAGTGCAAATAGGATTTATTTTAATGGGGCATGCATAGTTACTATGTTGAGATTGAAATGATGCAATATGGGAGATCTCACTCATAGCATATGACAAGTTCAATGGATTGTCAAACATGAAGTGACCAATAGAATTTTCACATGATATCCTATGAAGCATAGCATCACAACTAGGTAACTCAACATGCTCATCATCATATTAATCATTAATAGGCAAGTCAAGGCATGAAGGAGTTTCACTAGCATGAAGCATGGTAATAGGTGGGTCAACATCATGGGAGCAATCAATGTCAAGAGAGTCCACTAGTGGGACAAGAGAAGCACCATCACCTATGTTACCTTTGGAGCCTCGCTCATGTGTTGTAGGTGAGGTGTTGAAGATCGTCTCGTTGTCATCTTCATCTTGATGGAACCATGTGGGGGGTGCATCATCGTCCATCATGGCCATCGTCGTCTCCATAGGAGGTATGGACTCATCAATTGTAGGCGTGTCGTCATGTAGGAGACCTAGCACCAAAGGAGAAAACACACTAGGAGTAGAGGTTTAAGTCGTTAGAAATCATAGTGGGCTCACATGCCATGTCAACTACCTCACTCACTAAGTGTTGTGGCTCACTCACTCCCTCAAAGATGCTCTCGCTCATATGGTTGGTGGAGTCACTCAAATGGCACTCAACCTCACATAGGATGTGTGACATGCTCTCATGTGTGGGGCTAGTGGTGGTCACACTCATCCTCTCATAGGAAATGCTCTCAATGTCACGTATGGTGGAGTCACTCATGTCACTCATGGGGTGGTGGCTCTCCTCACATGGCACTTGGGGCATCTCGACATATCTGGGTGTCGGAGAGGTGTAGGTGCAAATGTCTCCATGCTCAACTCCTATCGCCGTGGTCGAAGGGGATGGCCCTTGCTCGACCTTCTTGTCACCGTCTTGGTGTAGGAGGCCCATATGATGTGGCACCTCGTAGCTCGTCTCCGTGACCGAAGGGAGTTTCCCATGCTCGGCCATCTTCCTTGGGGGGCTTCTGATGTAGGATGGAAACCTAATTCGTCGATCTTTCACGTTTGGAGGGGATCCTACGGAGGGAACACGAAGAACGCGCGGAAAAACGAGAGGAAATCACGGGGAAGAACGAGAGAGACACTCAATCGACAAGAGATCAATCACACAAGGTCTAGATCATCGAAGCACGAGTGATACATGGTCCAAAATCAACAAAGGAAAGACACAAAGGTAGCCGTTCTTCTCCCGGAGGAGGTCTTGAATCCACGAGGGGATCTTCCCGTAGAGGGGTCTTGAATCAATGGATCTTCTCCTAGACGGAGGTCCCGATCTCCGTGGAGAAGTACCGTGGATGAGCAAAGGCTCTCACACACAAATATGAGCTAATCCAATGCTAAGTCTCAAAGTGAGGAGAGGGGTCCTATATATAGAGTGCTGGGCGAGGGGTACATGGGCTCAGCCCAACACGCAGACGCAGCATCGGCCGGATGATCCGGACGAGGGTCCGGATGATCCGGCTGGTCCGGACGGTCCGGCGGGGACCCGGATGAGCCGGAGGCTCGGCTGGTGGCGGCGACGGGCGGATGTCCGGCCAGTGGTCCGGACGTCCGGGCGGGTCCGGATGATCCGGGCCGGGTCCGATGATCCGGCACGGAGGGAGCTTCTGTTGCCTTGATCGTTAGAAGCCGGATCATCCGGACCGGGTCCGGATCATCCGGCTCTGTCGGATCGTCAAGGCCTCCGTCCGGATCGTCCGGCCTCCCTGGTCCTTGTTGCTTTCTCCTCTCCGTCTTCATGCATGCCTTCGGCTTCCGGTTCTCCTTGCTTCCTAGCCTCTTCATGGTCGACTCCTTGGTGCCTGAGTATGCATAGAGTTTCCGTTTGAGGTAGTAACCATGTCTCATGTGAATCGAAGGAGAGTTGTGAGAGGAGTGATGTCACCTCTGTTTCAAGAGCTCTTGCACGTGCTCGAGTCATCGGTCCTTGTGGTGTTGTAGGTGTTGATGTAGAGTCCATGGGGATGATGGAAGGATGCTCCGCATCATATCCCCTCCCTTCGAAAGGATCCGACCTCGGATCTAGATCTTCATCACCATGGAAAGGCGAGAGGTCTTTGACGTTGAAGGTGTCGCTCACGTTGTACTTGTCGCTTGGTAGGTCGAGCTTGTAGGCGTTGTTGTTGTAGCGTGCTAACACCTTGAAGGGTCCATAGGCTCGAGGTAGAAGTTTGGACTTGCGTTCGTTGGGGAAGCGTTCCTTGCGAAGGTGTAGCCACACGAGATCGCCTATGTTGAAGATCATGGGTTGCTTGTTGGTGTTGAGCTTGGTCGCTAGTCGCTGTACTTGGCGCCGATGGTGTTTCTTGTATCTTCATGCATCTTCTTGATGTAGCTTGCACGGGCACTTGCGTCGCGGTTGTTGCGCTCTTGTAGAGGTAGAGGTAGGATGTCCAATGGGGACAATGGGTTGAAGCCGTAGACGACCTCGAAGGGGGACTTGCCGGTCGTTGAATGTTTTGTGCGGTTGTAGGCGTACTCGGCGATGGTTAGACATGTCTCCCACTCCTTGATGTTCTTCTTGATCAACACACGAAGTAGAGTGGAGAGCGCCCGGTTCGTCACCTCCGTTTGGCCGTCGGTTTGAGGATGGTATGCGGATGAGAATAAGAGCTTGATGCCGAGCTAGGCGCAAAGAGTTTTCCAAAAGTAACTCAAGAACTTGACGTCGCGGTCGGAGACGATTGACTTTGGTACTCCATGAAGGCGCAAGATTTCCCTACAAAAGAGATTTGCAATATGTGAAGCATCGTCTACCTTGTTGCAAGAAATAAAGTGTGCCATCTTAGAAAATCGATCTACAACCACAAACACGGAATCCTTTCCATTTTGAGTTCTAGGCAAACCAAGTACAAAGTCCATGCTAATGTCTTCCCAAGGTTGATATGGAATTGGAAGAGGCATGTAAAGACCATGAGATCCAAGCCCGATGGAAGTTTCAAAACGTGCTCGATTGTAGACCCATAAATGCTATCACCGTGCGCTATAGGCATCCCATTCCTCGCTTAGATGATATGCTTGATGAACTTAGTGGAGCCAACTTTTTCTCAAAAATTGATCTTAAAAGTGGCTATTATCAAATCCGCATTCATGAGGGTGATGAATGGAAAACGCTTTCAAAACAAAATTTGGCTTATATGAATGGTTGGTTATGCCCATGGGTTTGTCGGAAGCTCCCGGAACTTTTGTGCGACTTATGCATCATGTGCTTAGACCTTATATTGGAATCTTTGTTGTGGTTTACTTTGATGACATTCTTGTGTTTAGCAAAACCATGAAAGAGCATCTTGATCACGTTAAGCTTGTTTTGCAAAGCGCTTGAAAGGAAAGTCTTTATGCAAACTTGAAGAAATGCACTTTTGGAGTTGACAAAGTGGTTTTCTTGGGTTTCGTTGTCTCCTCAAGGGTGTCCATGTTGATGAAACTAAGATCAAAGCAATTAAAACTTGGCTAACCCGCAATTTGCAACAAGTCTGAAAGTTTCCTTGGTCTTACAGGTTTTTATCGCCTTTGTGAAAAACTTTAGCACTATTGCAGCCCCATGCTTTGAGTAAGAAGAATACTCCTTTTATTTGGGGACCTTTGCAATCAAAGCTTTTTGATGAGCTCAAGTCTTTGCTTACTCATGCTCCAATTCTGCTTTGCCCAACCGACAAAACTTTTGAGGTTCATTGTGATGCAAGTGGTGCGGAATTGGCGGAGTTTTAATGCAAGAAAAAGCGAGTCATTGCTTATTTTAGTGAAAAACTCTCCGGTGCTCAACTTAACTATCCGTGTATGACAAAGAATTGTATGCTTTAGTCGTGTACTACATGTTTGGGAACATTATCTTAGGCCTCATGAGTTTGTCATCCATACCGATCATGAAGCAGCAAAGTACTTAAGGTCAAACTAAATTGAACAAGCGTCATGCTAAATGGGTGAATTTATTGAATCTTTTCCATATGTGATCAAGTACATTAAGGGCAAGGAAAATGTAGTTGGATGCACTTTCACTATGCTTGTCACCCAACTTGAGTTGAATGTTATTGGCTTTGAGCACATAAAAGATTTGTATGCTAGTGATCCATCTTTTGCACCTCATTATGCTAAATGTTTGACACATACATCTTGGGAACAATATTACCTCAAGGATGGTTATCTTATGAGAGCTAACAAACTATGCATTCCGAGTCTTCTCTTAGTTTGCTACTTTTGCAAGAGGCTCATGGAGGTGGACTCATGGGACATTTTAGACCGACAAGACCTTACCGCTCTCCAAGAACTACTTTTGGCCAAAGATGTTTGAGATGTCTCGCTTTACCACCCGATGCTCTACATGCCGTAAAGCTAAGTCAACTCAATCTCATGGTCTTTACATGCCTCTTCCTATTCCTTATCAACCTTGGGAAGACATTAGCATGGATTTTGTACTTGGTTTGGTGGAAGCGCCGGTTCGTCACCTCCGTTTGGCCGTCGGTTTGAGGATGGTATCACGGATGAGAATAAGAGCTTGATGCCGAGCTTAGGCGCAAAGAGTTTTCAAAAGTAACTCAAGAACTTGGCGTCGCGATGAGGAGGCGATTGACTTTGGTACTCCATGAAGCAAAGATTTCCTACAAAAGAGATTTGCAATATGTGAAGCATCGTCTACCTTGTTGCAAAAATAAAGTGTGCCATCTTAGAAAATCGATCTACAACCACAAACACGGAATCCTTTCCATTTTGAGTTCTAGGCAAACCAAGTACAAAGTCCATGCTAATGTCTTCCCAAGGTTGATATGGAATTGGAAGAGGCATGTAAAGACCATGAGATTGAGCTTTTGACTTAGCTTTGCGGCATGTAGAGCATCGGGTGGTGAAGCGTGAAACGTCTCGAAACATCTTGGGCCAAAAGTAGTTCTTGGAGAGCATGGCGAAGGTCTTGTCGCATCAAAATGTCCCATGGTCCACCTCCATGAGCCTCTTGCAAAAGTAGCAAGCGAAGAAGACTAGGGTATGCATAGTTTGTTAGCTCTCATAAGATAACCATCCTTGAGGTAATATTGTTCCCAAGATGTATCGTCAAACATTTAGCGTAATGAGGTGCAAAAGATGGATCACTAGCATACAAATCTTTTATGTGCTCAAAGCCTATAACATTCAATTCTAGTTTGGTGACGGCGTGCATATCGTGAAAGTGCATCGGCAACTACATTTTCCTTGCCCTTAATGTACTTGATCACATATGGAAAAGATTCAATAAATTCACTCCATTTGGCATGGCGCTTGTTCAATTTAGTTTGACCTTTTAAGTACTTAAGCGTTTCATGATCGGTATGGATGACAAACTCATGAGGTCTAAGATAATGTTCCCAAACATGGAGCACCGCACTAAAGCATACAATTCTTTGTCATACAGGATAGTTAAGTTGAGCACCGGAGAGTTTTCACTAAAATAAGCAATGACTCGTTTTCTTGCATTAAAACTCCACCAATCCGGTACCACTTGCATCACAATGGACCTCAAAAGTTTTGTCAAAATTGGGCAAAGCAAGAATCGGAGCATGAGTAAGCAAAGACTTGAGCTCATCAAAAGCGTTTGATTGCAAAGGTCCCCAAACAAAAGGAGTATTCTTCTTACTCAAAGCGTGCAAAGGAGCTGCAATAGTGCTAAAGTTTTTCACAAGCGGCGATAAAACACGCAAGACCAAGAAACTTCGCACTTGTTGCAAATTGGTTGGTTGGGGCTAAGTTTTAATTGCTTTGATTTTAGTTTCATCAACATGGACACCCTTTGAAGAAACAACAAAACCCAAGAAAACCACTTTGTCAACTCCAAAAGTGCATTTCTTCAAGTTGGCATAAAGACTTACTTTTCGAAGTGTTTGCAAAACAAGCTTAACATGATCAACATGCTCTTTCATGCTTTTGCTAAACACAAGAATATCATCAGTAAACCACAACAAAGATGCCAATGTATGGTGAAGTACATGATGCATAAGGCGCACAAAAGTTCCGGAGCTTCGACAAACCCATAGGCATAACCAACCATTCATATAAGCCAAATTTTGTTTTGAAAGCAGTTTTCCATTCATCACCCTCATGAATGCGGATTTGATAATAGCCGCTTTTAAGATCAATTTTGAGAAAAAGTTGGCTCCATTAAGTTCATCAAGCATATCATCTAAAGCGAGGAATGGGATGCCTATAAGCGCCGGTGATAGCATTTATGGGTCTACAATCGGAGCACAAGCGGAATGTTCCATCGGGCTTAGGCACAAGAATAGCAGACGCGGCACAAGGGCTTAAGCTTTCACGTACATGACCATTGTCGATTAGTTGTTGTACTTGCCGTTGAATCTCCTTGGTTTCTTGGGATTGACACGGTATGGGGCTTTGTTTGGAAGTGGCGCTCGGGTATGAGGTCGATTCGATGCTCAATGCCTCGTAGAGAGGTAGACCGGAGGTAGCTCATCGGGAAAACATCTTGAAATTCTGCCAAAGAGATTGAAACACCAAAGGTAGCTCATGAGTGGAGTTAGTTTTTGGTTCGCCATCCTTGCACACAAGGATAAAGTGCATCACACTCGATGGGTTCTCACACACTTCTCTCATCTCATGTTTGGTGGCGAATAGTATGAGGTTTTTCTCTCTAGGCGAAGAGGCGCTCAAATTTGGCTTGTGGCTCTCACTCACTTTTGGTGGCTCACTTTCTCCTCTTCTCTCTTTGGTTGGTGGCTTGTTTGTCGGCTATCCTTGACTAGGAGACATGGGTCGTAGGACATATTCTTTGCCTTTCATCTTGAAGCTATAGTGGTTTGTCGCCCATTGTGGTAGACACCACGGTCAATTGCCATGGCCGACCAAGGAGGAGGTGGCAAGCGGTCATGGGACCACATCACACTCCAAAGTGTCCTCATATGCACCTATTTTGAAGGATACTTGGACCGTATGCTCAACTCGTATAGTCGGAGTCCTTAGCCATTGAACCTTGTAGGGTTGCGGATGCTTCTTCTTGACCAATTGTAGCTTGGAGCATAGTTCTTCGCTTTGCCAAGTTGTGGCAACTACCGCCATCGATGATGACCTTGACGGATCTTCCATTGATGCCGGCCTTGGTGTGGAAGATGTGGCATCGTTGGTCTTCTTCTTGGTGATGTTGAAGTGTCAAGACTTTGGAGACAACAAGAGCGGGGCTTGTATCTTCATCACAAAAGACTTGATCATCTTCATCCTCGTTGATCTTGCGGTGCATGGCCACTTGCTCAATAGCGTCCATTTCATCTTCACTCATTGAGTCGTAGGTGCCATAAATCGTTGAGTATCATGGTGCGCTTGTTGGTGCATTCATATGACTTGTGGCCTCGGCACGCCATAAATAAAACACTTGAAGGAGCTTGTCTTGGCCGGTCTCATCGGTTGGAGTAGATGATGAAGCCACGTGGCTTGGGTTGCTTGTCGTAGGAGGAGGGCGACTTGAACTTGTAGAAGTTTTCTTGTAACTTGACTTGTGTCGTTGCTTGGAAAAGGCTTGGTTGATGTCGAAGTTGGAGTAGTTGTTGAAGCTTGGTTGTTGGGAGGCCGTATGTCTTGGATGAGTACTTGGGGTGCCAAGTCATCTTGCACTTGTCGTTCGCCTTTGTAGCTTGATGCCACGAGCTCAATGAGGTTGGAGTAGGGTTGGAAGTCGGCAATCTTCTTGATGGGATGGTTGAGTCCGTTCAAGAATCGTGCCATTGTTTGCTCATCATCCTCCGTGACATTGGCTCGAATCATGGCAATCTCCATTTCCTTGTAGTATTCTTCAACACTCTTTTTTCCTTGCTTGAGGAGTTGTAGCTTCTTGAAGAGATCACGGTTGTAGTAGGTGGGTACAAAGCGTGCTCGCATGACATCCTTCATGATGAGGACATCAATACAATTGTTACACCCACATCCCTGCTGCTATACATCTTTGGACCAATTACTAGAGCTCATGAACCAACTAAATTACTAGGTACTTTCGTTTCTTGGTAATGATTCTAATGTTCATGAGAATATGATCTTTGCCTAAATTGGATACATTTGTTTTGCTTACAAATGAAGGGCCTAGCTTGGAGAAGGATGAACATTGGAGCAAGAACAAGCATGGAGATGATGGCATGTAAAGAAGGGACAAGAATGGAGTTACAAGTGATGATTTCAGGACTATGAAGCCTTGGACGAAATATACAAGATGCCACTTCATAAATTTCGTCCAGAGGCTATTCTAGGTGCTGCGCCACCTTATTATTGGGCCAGGCCCATGTAATTTCGAAATACATTACTATAGGCTATTTTTAGAGTCCGTATGTGTGGGGAAACAAGAGACAGGGTTAGTTTCGGACCCCTCCACCAAGGGCCACGAAATTCACCCCCTCTTCCTCCATATATACAGCCCTTAGGGCACCGTTTAGATTTTGGGTTTTGTTTAGATTAAAAGTTTGCCATAGCTGCAACCCGCGTGCCGTTTGTGTTCAGCGACCGGACAAAGCGTCACGCAGAACCCACCTTGATCAATAAAGCTTTCATCTTATATTCGCAATATCTAGATTGCAATCTCAGTTTCTTGCTTGTTCTTCATTTGCTCGTAGGAAACAAGCCCTCGTGGTCAGGTTGATCGTGCTCCGGCGTGGTCAATAACCTCTCGGAGTTGGTTTAGCGATTGCTAAAGCGCGGCGTCCTCGCTGCCTTCGTGGTCGGATCGTCAAAAGTCGACTTCCCCAAAGCGAAATCCACCATCTCATTGAAAGATGGGACACCTTTGCCTCTATCAAGTGGTATCAGATTTCCAGGTTGCTCGGTGAGATTTTTGAGTTTTTTAAATAGTTTAGATCGAGTCTGTTCTTCATAACTATAGTCCACGAAAAAGCCAAAAAAATTAGGGTTAGTTCATCCCATCCGAACCAATCGAGCCTTTGCATAATCTTTTACGTATTTGCTTTGTTGAATTTGCGGTTGCATCGTCGGTGTCAAGTTGCTGGTCTTAGCGTCTAGTCTTTTAGAGTTTGAGTTACATTCACGAGGTTGTCACGTCGCCGCTGCCATATACCACCACCACATATTCACCGCCAATCCGAGTCCACCTGCAACATATATCCACCACCAGTCCGAGTTCCACCAGATTCATCTCCGCCACCAGTCCGAGTTCCACCGATTCATCTCCGCCACCAGTCCGAGTTCCACAGATTCATCTCGCCACCAGTCCAGCGTCCCAACGGTTTCATCTCCGCCACGGTCCTAGTCGAAAGTCGAGTAATTGTTGCATTGTTCTCGATTTCGAGATCGCGATACTTGAGTGCGTGACGAGAAGGACTCGAACTTAGAGCCATCCATGGAAGAAAAATAGTTCGGTTTCAAAAAAAACTAAGTCTAGAAAATTCTGGCTAGGCAGTTTTAGACCATTGTGACTTTTCGAAAAAAAATTGTTGCGGACAAAAAAAAAGAGGAAAAAAGTGCAAAAAAAAGTGAAAAAAAAAAAAATTCAATGTGTGCTCCTCCCTTGTTTACGTGCAGTGCCGTGATTTTGTTAGTGTTCTAGGCTCGCGTCTCTATGCGGTCTAGCCTAGGACCAGACTGATACCATCCTTGGCGTTTATTCAACTTTGCATCTCTAAATTGATTATTCTTGACCCTTTTGCTACCATATTATAAGCCTTCCCAGCTCCACATACATCTCGTCGTGCGTTTGACTCTCCACAGCAATCGCTCTATCCAAGCTTTGAGAGTTTTGATTACAGCGGTTGCCGATCACCTTTCTTCTTTGAGTAGGCTGGTAAAATTTGAGATTTGCTAGCCGGTTTGTGACACCCACCACCACCTCTTGTTAGTAGTCTGTAGGATCATATTCTTGTGTGTTTCTATTCTGCTAACCATGGCGGGATCACAAGCCGTGAGAGTGATTAGGAGAACTGGCGAACAAATAGCTACATGATAAATTTCAGCAAATGATGAGTGGGACAGGTGCAAGATGTGCTAAAAGATTTGAGCGAGGCCATGGAAGATAGATGGCATTGAGAAGGCGTTTGAAACAAAGCTTGATAGCAAGTTTGATGAATTGCTCGCGTTTTCCACAACCACACCCGGCTGCACCTATCGCACCTCTGCAGCGACAACAACTCGCCCCTTCGAATCAGTATGGGCCAGGCTCGGCGTGTTCCTATTGAGCGAGGACAAAATTCTGGTGCAGCTTTTCTCTGCTGTTGGTGCTTCTTTGGCTCTGATCTGCTGCTGCTGCTGGTACGGAGGAGGATGATGATTATGTGGGAGATTACGAGGATGAGGTTGATCAACATCGGAACTCGTGCAACCACCAGCACCACAACCACCAGGTCGTCCACATGCAAATAATGGCAATGTAAGGGCTCCCCTCAGTGCGAGATCATGACCATCTCCCTAAACTGAAATTGAATATTCCACCATTTGAGGGTAGATATGTTCGATATATATCTTACTTGGGGTTAGAAACTGAACAACGATTTACATGTTTACAATATCACGAGGAGGCGTGTTCCTGCTTCTTTGTTTGTGCTTTCACTAGCTTTGCATGTGTTTGGTGAATGCGAACATTGTAGATTATATCCTGTTCGACTACTTGGGCTGCTTTGAAAACTGCTATGCGTACTCGTTGGGTTCCACCATATTATCAGCGTGAATTACTTCAAAAATTGCAGCGCTTAAGACAAGGAAAAAATTCTGTAGAAAGAATATTATCAGGAATTACAAACCGGCTTGATTAGATGTGGTATTGTTGAGGAGAATGAAGCTATGCTTGCACGTTTTCTGGGTGGATTAAATAGAGATTCGAGACCATTCTAGACTATAAGGATTATAATAATATCACTCGTTTATTCCATCTTGCTTGTAAAGCTGAGCGTGAAGTGCAGGATCGGCGGGCATTGGCGGCGCACTAACTTTTCTGCAGGTCGACCTTCATCATGGACACCACGTGCATCATCTACTTCCTTTGCACCATCACCTCCTTGAGGTGCCACCTCAACCGTGATACAAGAAAGCGAGCACAACCACCACTATCGCCAAGAGCACTCCTGCCGGGCCTGCCGAGTTCTTCTTCTTCCATGGCGTCAGCAGGGGCACACAAGTGATATTATTTGTCATCGTTGTAAGGGAAGAGGACATTTTCTTGAGAAGAATGAAAATCTCGCGATGTGATGATTGCTAAAACAAAGTCCATAGATATATCCTCCCAAGGAACACTAGAGTCTGAGCAAAGGCATATATAAACCATGAGGATTGAGTCGTGACTTAGCTTTTTGACATGTAGTGCATTGAGCAATAAAGCGCTCAACATCCGTCTCATCTTTGGCCAAAAAGAAATGTGTAGCAAATCGTCCTCCGTCTTCTTCACGCCAAAGTGTCCCATTAGTCCTCCTCCATCGCCTCCTGCAACAACAAAAGGCGAAGCGGAGCTATTTGGAATGCATAGCTTGTTAGTACGGAACACAAATCCATCATTAACGACAAACTTGTTCCATGTTCTTCCTTCTTTACAATTCTGCAATACATCTTTAAAATCAGCATCATGCACATATTGATCTTTGATGGTCTCCAAACCAAATATTTTGAAGTCAAGTTGTGAAAGCATAGTATAGTGACGAGACAATGCATCAGCAATAACATTTTCTTTACCCTTCTTGTGTTTAATGACATAAGGGAAAGTCTCAATGAATTCAACCCATTTAGCATGTCTACGATTCAGTTTAGCTTGACTTTTAATATGTTTCAAAGATTCATGATCAGAATGTATAACAAATTCTTTGGGCCATAAATAATGTTGCCATGTTTCTAAAGTCGAACAAGAGCATATAATTCTTTATCATAAGTAGAGTAATTCAGACTAGGCCCTCAATTTTTCGGAAAAGTATGCAACAGGTTTGCCATCTTGTAATAACACACCTCTAATCCAATTCCACTAGCATCACATTCAAGCTCAAAGTCTTATTAAAATCAGGAAGTTGGAGTAAAGGGCATGTGTCAACTTATCTTTCAATACCGTGAAGGCTTCTTCTGTGCGGTACCCCAAACAAAAGGCACATCCTTCTTTGTAAGCTCATTGAGAGGTGCAGCAATGGTGCTGAAATCTCTCTAAGCGCCTATAGAAACCAGCGAGGCCAAGGAAACTCCTCACTTGTGTGACCGTTTTGGGCTGCGGCCAACTCTCAATAGCTTCAATCTTGGCTTTATCAACTTCAATTCCTGTGGAGTAACAACATAGCCAAGAAAAGATACTCGAATTCGATTGCAAAGGTGCACTTCCCAAGGTTACCAAACAAATGTGCATCACGTAGAGCATTAAAAACAACCGTAAATGTTCCAAATGTTCTTCCAAAGATTTGCTATAAATCAGTATATCATCAAAATAGACTACCACAAATCGTCAATGAAAGCACGTAAAACTTAGTTCATTAATCTCATGAAAGTACTAGGTGCATTAGTTAACCCAAAAGGCATGACTAACCACTCATATAATCCAAACTTAGTTTTAAATGCTGTTTTCCATTCATCTCCCAATTTCATCTGAATTTGATGGTATCCACTCATAAATCAACTTTGGAGAATATTGTAGAGCCACTCAATTCATCAAGCATATCATCTAGCCTAGGAATAGGGTGGCGATAACGAATAGTAATATTATTGATGCCTCTACAATCAACACACATCGTGGCGTACCATCCTTTTTCGGCACTAGAATAATAGGAACAGCACAAGGACTAAAGGGATTCGTATATAACCTTTGTCGAGCAGCTCCTGTACTTGACGCATAATCTCCTTCGTCTCCTCTGGATTGAGTGCGGTATGGTGCGGTTGGGTAATGATGCGCAGGAATTAAGTCAATTTGATGCTCAATCCCTCGAATAGGTGGTAATCCGGTGGCACGTCTTGTGGAAGAGCGTCGTGAACTCTGCAAAATGTTAGTGACAATGGCGGGGGGCAAAGAAGGAAAACACGTCCTCGAATGAAAATAATGCCTCTTTGCACACAAAAGCATAGCAAATAGATTTGCTAAGATCTAGCTCATCAATATCAGATTTGGTGGCAAGTAAACATGCACTTTTCAATTTAATTTGAAGCAACAGATAGATGGTTTATTATTAGGCTTCATGTGTTGCTCAAATTCTTTTACCACAATCTGATTTTCACTCTTATTTTCTCTGTTTTGCTTTATTAGCTCTATTAATATCATCTTTCAAAATGGACTCGAGGAGTCATAGGAAGCAAAGTAATATTTTTATCCTTATGAACAAGAGTATCTTGATTGTTTCTACCATGGTGTCTGAAATTTTTATCAAATTGCCATGGTCTACCAAGTAACAAGGAACATGCTTGCATAGGTACCACATCACAATCAACATAATCAGCATATGTAGAGATACTAAAATGCACCACGAGCAGTCGTGTTACCTTCACCTTGCATTTGTTGTTGAACCATTGGATGTAGTAAGGATGTGGATGTGGTCTTGTGGTGAGAGATAGCTTCTCCACCATCTCCATGCTAGCCAAGTTGTTGCAGCTCCCTCCATCTATGATGGCCTTGAATAGAGCGTTCCTTCACAACTCCCTTTGTATGGAACAAATTATGCATCTGATTTTGCTCAGACTTGTGTAACCTGCACACTCAAAACACGTTGAGCAACTAAACATTCATACTGTCGGCATCTTGGCAGCCATGTATTGTGTCTCATGATCAGAATCATCTCCATAGTGTTCCTCATGTGTAATAAGAGCCAAAGTCTCCTCATCATAGTCACTAAGCGGACTCATACCCACCATCCTCATTAGCAATCATCTGCGCTGAGATTTGCATTCTCTATAAAATGTCCTCTTCCCTTACAATGACGACAAATAATATCACTTGTGTGCCCTGTTGGCGCCATGGTAGAAGAAGAGCTCTGTGCAGGCCAGCGGTGTGCTCTTGGCGGATAGTGGTGGTTGTGCCTGCTTTCTTGTATCACGGTTGGAGGTGGCACTTGGTGAAGTGCGATGGGTAGATGATGCGTGGTGTCCATGATGAAGTAGATGAAAAGTTGTCGTGGCGCCAATCCATGATCCTGCACTTCGTTCGACTTTACAAGCAAGATGGAATAAAGTGATATTATTATAATCCTTATAGTCTAGAATGAGTGCGAATCTACGATAGAAGCGAGAGGTGTCCGTCTTTCGATGAGATGGTGGATTTCGCTTTGGTGGAAGTCGACTTTGGCGATCCGACTCTGAGCGTGCGAGGGCGTCGGCATATATGTCGCTAAACCAACTCCGAGAGGTTATTGACCACGCAGAACACGATCAACGACCACGAGGTCTATTTCCTGCGAGCAAGCGAAGAACAAGCAAGAAAGCTGAGATTGCAATCTGGATATTGCGAATATAAGATGAAAGCTTTATTGATCAAGGTGGGGTTACGTGGCGCCTTTATGCAGTCGTTGAACACAAGCGAAATCTGTGAAGTTGCAGCTATGGCGAACTTTTGATCTAAACAAAACCCAAGTCTAAGCGGTGCCCTAAGGGCTGTATATATGGAGGAAGAGGGGTGAATTTCGTGGCCCTTGGTGGAGGGTCGAAACTAACCCTATCTCTTGTTTCCCCACACATCGGACTCTAAAATAGCCTATACTAATGTATTTCGAAATTACATGGGCTGGCCCAATAATAAGGTGGTGTGAGCACCTAGAATAGCCTATGGACGAATATTATGAAGTGGCATCTTGTATATTTCGTCCAAGGCTTCATGCACTCATTATGGTGGCTTCAAAGTCCTGAAATCATCACTTGTAACTCCATTCTTGTCCCCTTAGCATGCCATCATCTCCATCTTGTTCTTGCTCAATGTTCATCCTTCTCCAAGCTAGGCCCTTCATTTGTAAGCAAAACAAATGTATCCAATTTAAGCGCATCATATTCTCATGAACATTAGAATCATTACAAAAAGCGAAAGTACACAGTAATTTAGTTGGCGTCTTGTGAGCTCTAGTAATTGGTCCGGTATGTATAGCAGCAGGGGCTGTGGGTGTAACAATGGTATTGATGTCCTCATCATCCTCCCTTCTTGAAATGAAGTCGTCCTCGACGGAGTTCATCTTCCTCACCAAATATGGCTTCAAATCTGCAATGTTAAAAGTGGGACTAACCCCAAAATCTGCAGGCAGCTCAAGTTTATATGCATTATCATTTACTTTCTCCAACACCTTAAAGGGACCAGCAGACACGTGGCATTAGCTTTGATTTGCGCAAATCGGAAATCTATCCTTACATAAATGTAACCAAACAAGATCTCGGTGCAAACACAACATGTTTTCTACCCTTATCTCCAGCAAGTTTATATTTAGCATTCATCGCTCAATGTTTTCCTTAGTTAACTCATGCATTTTAAAATCAATTCAACACGTTCTTTAGCATCAAAATTAACCTTCTCCGAAGATGGAAGAAGCAACAAATCAATAGGTGCGAGGTAGGAAACCATACACAACTTCAAAGGGCACATCTTAGTAGTAGAATGCAATGAGCGATTATAAGCAAATTCAATATGAGGCAAGCATTCCTCCCACATTTTCTTATTTTTCTTTAGAACAGCCCTAAGCATAGTAGACAATGTTCTATTGACTACTTGAGTTTATCCATCGGTTTGGGGTGACAAGTAGTACTAAAAAGCAGTTTAGTCCCCAACTTAGCCCATAAACATCTCCAAAAGTGGCTAAGAAATTTAGTATCACGATCTGAAACAATAGTATTTGGCACACCATGCAAGCGAATAATTTCACGAAAGAACAAATCAGCAACATTAACGACATCATCGCTTTTATGACATGGTATAAAGTGTGCCATTTTGAGAATCTATCCACGACAACAAATATGCTATCCTCCCTTCTTTGTTCTAGGTAAACCTAAAACAAAGTCCATAGATATATCCTCCCAAGGAACACTAGAGTGCAGAGCAAAGGCATATATAAACCATGAGGATTGAGTCGTGACTTAGCTTTTTGACATGTAGTGCAGCGAGCAATAAAGCGCTCAACATCCGTCTCATCTTTGGCCAAAAGAAATGTGTAGTAAATCGTCCTCCGTCTTCTTCACGCCAAAGTGTCCCATTAGTCCTCCTCCATCGCCTCCTGCAACAACAAAAGGCGAGCGGAGCTAGCTGGAATGCATAGCTTGTTAGTACGGAACACAAATCCATCATTAACGACAAACTTGTTCCATGTTCTTCCTTCTTTACAATTCTGCAATACATCTTTAAAATCAGCATCATGCACATATTGATCTTTGATGGTCTCCAAACCAAATATTTTGAAGTCAAGTTGTGAAAGCATAGTATAGCGACGAGACAATGCATCAACAATAACATTTTCTTTACCCTTCTTGTGTTTAATGACATAAGGAAAGTCTCAATGAATTCAACCCATTTAGCATGTCTACGATTCAGTTTAGCTTGACTTTTAATATGTTTCAAAGATTCATGATCAGAATGTATAACAAATTCTTTGGGCCATAAATAATGTTGCCATGTTTCTAAAGTCGAACAAGAGCATATAATTCTTTATCATAAGTAGAATAATTCAGACTAGGCCCTCAATTTTTAGAAAAGTATGCAACAGGTTTGCCATCTTGTAATAACACACCTCTAATCCAATTCCACTAGCATCACATTCAAGCTCAAAAGTCTTATTAAAATCAGGAAGTTGGAGTAAAGGGCATGTGTCAACTTATCTTTCAACACCGTGAAGGCTTCTTCTGTGCGGTACCCCAAACAAAAGGCACATCCTTCTTTGTAAGCTCATTGAGAGGTGCAGCAATGGTGCTGAAATCTCTCAAAGCGCCTATAGAAACCAGCGAGGCCAAGAAACTCCTCACTTGTGTGACCGTTTTGGGCTGCGGCCAACTCTCAATAGCTTCAATCTTGGCTTTATCAACTTCAATTCCTGTGGAGTAACAACATAGCCAAGAAAAGATACTCGATCGGTGCAAAGGTGCACTTCCCAAGGTTACCAAACAAGCGTGCATCACGTAGAGCATTAAAAACAACACGTAAATGTTCCAAATGTTCTTCCAAAGATTTGCTATAAATCAGTATATCATCAAAATAAACTACCACAAATCGTCAATGAAAGCACGTAAAACTTCGTTCATTAATCTCATGAAAGTACTAGGTGCATTAGTTAACCCAAAGGCATGACTAACCACTCATATAATCCAAACTTAGTTTTAAATGCTGTTTTCCATTCATCTCCCAATTTCATACGAATTTGATGGTATCCACTCATAAATCAACTTTGGAGAATATTGTAGAGCCACTCAATTCATCAAGCATATCATCTAGCCTAGGAATAGGGTGGCGATAACGAATAGTAATATTATTGATGCCTCTACAATCAACACACATCGTGACGTACCATCCTTTTCGGCACTAGAATAATAGGAACAACACAAGGACTAAGGGATTGGCGTATATAACCTTTGTCGAGCAGCTCTGTACTTGGCGCATAATCTCCTTCGTCTCCTCTGGATTGATGCGGTATGGTGCGGTTGGGTAATGATGCACGGGAATTAAGTCAATTTGATGCTCAATCCCTCGAATAGGTGGTAATCCGGTGGCTTGCGTCTTGTGGAAAAGCGTCGGTGAACTCTGCAAAATGTTAGTGACAGCGAGGGGGCAAAGAGGAAAACACGTCCTCGAATGAAAATAATGCCTCTTTGCACACAAAAGCATAGCAAATAGATTTGCTAAAATCTAGCTCATCAATATCAGATTTGGTGGCAAGTAAACATGCACTTTTCAATTTAATTTGAAGCAACGATAGATGGTTTATTATTAGGCTTCATGTGTTGCTCAAATTCTTTTGCCACAATCTGATTTTCACTCTTATTTTCTCTGTTTTGCTTTATTAGCTCTATTAATATCATCTTTCAAAATGGACTCAGAGTCATAGGAAGCAAAGTAATATTTTATCCTTATGAACAAGAGTATCTTGATTGTTTCTACCATGGTGTCTGAAATTTTATCAAATTGCCATGGTCTACCAAGTAACAAGGAACATGCTTGCATAGGTACCACATCACAATCAACATAATCAGCATATGTAGAGATACTAAAATGCACACGAGCAGTCGTGTTACCTTCACCTTGCATTTGTTGTTGAACCATTGGATGTAGTAAGGATGTGGATGTGGTCTTGTGGTGAGATAGCTTCTCCACCATCTCCATGCTAGCCAAGTTGTTGCAGCTCCCTCCATCTATGATGGCCTTGAATAGAGCGTTCCTTCACAACTCCTTTGTATGGAACAAATTATGCCTCTGATTTTGCTCAGCTTGTGTAACTGCACACTCAAAACACGTTGAGCAACTAAACATTCATACTGTCGGCATCTTGACAGCCATGTATTGTGTCTCATGATCAGAATCATCTCCACCGTGTTCCTCATGTGTAATAAGAGCCAAAGTCTCCTCATCATAGTCACTAAGCGGACTCATACCCACCATCCTCGGTAGCAATCATCCTGCGCTGAGATTTGCATTCTCATAAAATGTCCTCTTCCCTTATGACGACAAATAATATCACTTGTGTGCCTGTTGGCGCCATGGAAGAAGAAGAGCTCTGTGCAGGCCCGGCGGTGTGCTCTTGGCGAGATAGTGGTGGTTGTGCTGCTTTCTTGTATCACGGTTGGAGGTGGCACCTGAAGGAGGTGATGGTGCGGTGGAAGTAGATGATGCCGTGGTGTCCATGATGAAGGTCGACTGCGAGAAAAGTTAGTGCTGGCGCCAATGCTGTCGATCTGCACTTCACGTTCAGCTTTACAAGCAAGATGGAATAAGCAGTGATATTATTATAATCCTTATAGTCTAGAATGGTGCGAATCTCTCTATTTAATCCACCCGAAAGCGTGCAAGCATAGCTTCATTCTCCTCAACAATACCACATCTAATCAAGCGGTTTGTAATTCACGATAATATTCTTCTCTGAAATTTTTCCTTGTCTTAAGCGCTGCAATTTTTGAAGTAATTCACGTTGATAATATGGTGGAACCAGCGAGTATGCATAGCAGTTTTCAAAGCAGCCCAAGTAGCTGGAGCAGGATATAATCTACAATGTTAGGACCACCAAACACATGCAAAGCTAGTGAAAGCACAAACAATGCGAGGAACCGTCTCTCCTCGGGATATTGTAAACATGTAAATCGTTGTTCAGTTTCTAACTCCCAAGTAAGATATATATCGGGAACATATCTACCCTCAAATGGTGGAATATTCAATTTCAGTTTAGGGAGATGGTCATGATCTCGTACTGAGGGAGCCTAACATTGCCATTATTTGCATGTGGGCGACACTGGTGGTTGTGGTGCTGGTGGTTGCGTGGATTCGATGTTGATCAACCTCATCCTCATAATCTCCCATATAATCATCCTCGTCGGTACCGGCAGCAGCGATGGCGAGAGGCCAAAAAGCACCAACAGCGATGGCAATGGCACGAGAATTTTGTCTGGCTCAATAGGAACCACTTGAGCTCGTCCATCTTGATTCGGAAGGGCGTAGTTGTTGTCGTTCTTGAGTGCGATAGGTGCAGCCGGCGGTGGTTGTGGAAAGCAGCGAGCAATTCATCAAACTTGCTATCAAGCTTTGTTTCAACGTCTTCTCAATGCCATCTATCTTCTCCATGGCCTCGTCAAATCTGTTTACCACATCTTTTTGTCCAATCATCATTTGCTGAAATTTATCATGTAGCTGTTTGTTGTCATGTTCTCCCAATCAGTCTCATCGGATTGTGATCCTGCCATGGTTAGCAGCAATAGAAACACACAAGAATATGATCTCTGAGACTACTAACAAGAGGTGGTGGTGGGTGTCACAAATCCGTCAAGCAAATCTCAAATTCTTACGGTTCTTACCCGGCGGTGGTGTGATCGGCAACCGTTGTAATCAAAACTCTCAAAGCTTGGATATAGCGATTACGGGGAGAGTCAAGCATACGGCGTAGATGTATGTGGAGCTGGGAAGGCTTATAATATGGTAGCAAAAAGGTTGACAATAATCAAATCGAGAGATGCAAAGTTGAATAAGCGCTCAGCAGCGATCTTGTCTGGTCCTAGGCTGAACCGTGCTAGAGAGCGAGCCTAGAACACTAACAAAATCACGGCGCTGCTGCGTAAACAAAGGAAAAGCACACTCTCGCGCTCTTTTTTTTTTGCTCTGTTTTTTTTTGCGCTGCTCTTTTTTTTTTTTTTGAAAAATCACTATAATGGCGAGTGTCTCAAAACTCTTCCAGTCAATGACGGGATGGGCACGAAATTTTTCGACCAAATTTTTTTTTTATTTGCCGGACCCAAAAGCTGAAGCGGGTCAAAAAACTTTCTATAACTTGACGGCTCAATCGGCAAAAAACACCTAAAAATAGGATAGCGAGAAATTTTTTTATCCGTGCGTTTTGGAAAATTTTGGGCCTAAGCGGAGGTGGTTTCGGACTCTTTTTTTGAAACCAACCTCTTCTCGACTGACAAAGATTGCTGGAATCGAAACCTACTCGGACAAGGAAACACGAATCGGAAATTAGATGGATCGAAAACAAATCTAATATGCAAGGAACTTCGGATTGGTGGTGGATATATGGTGGTGGTATATGGCGGCGGTGGTGGTGGTGGTATATGGATCTGGATTGAGCGGTGGCGGATAAGCGGTGGTGGTAGATGGCGAGGCGATGATGATGGTGCGGCGGCGTGACAACTTATGACGAACTCGAAACTCTAAAGACTAGACTCTAAGACCAGCAACTAGACACGGCGATGCAACGCAAATTCAACAACGCAAATCTGAAAAAGATTATGCAAAGGCTCAGATTGGTTGGATATGATGACCTAACCCTAATTTTTTTGGCTTTTTAAGTGGACTGTAGGTATGAAGAACAGACTCGATCTAAACTACGAAAAACTGTAAAATCTCACCGAACAACTGGAAATCTGATACCACTTGATAGAGGCAGAGGTGTCCGTCTTTCGATGAGATGGTGGATTTCGCTTTGGTGGAAATCGACTTTGGCGATCCGACTCTGACGTGCGAGGGCGTCGCGCCATATATGTCGCTAAACCAACTCCGAGAGGTTATTGACCACGCCGAACACGATCAACGACCACGAGGTCTATTTCCTGCGAGCAAGCGAAGAACAAGCAAGCTGAGATTGCAATCTGGATATTGCGAATATAAGATGAAAGCTTTATTGATCAAGGTGGGGTTACTGTGGCGCCTTTATGCAGTCGTTGAACACAAGCGAAATGCTGTGAAGTTGCAGCTATGGCGAACTTTTGATCTAAACAAAACCCAAGTCTAAGCGGTGCCCTAAGGGCTGTATATATGGAGGAAGAGGGGTGAATTTCGTGGCCCTTGGTGGTGGGGTCGAAACTAACCCTATCTCTTGTTTCCACACATACGGACTCTAAAATAGCCTATACTAATGTATTTCGAAATTACATGGGCCTGGCCCAATAATAAGGTAATGCAGCACCTAGAATAGCCTATGGGCGAATATTATGAAGTGGCATCTTGTATATTTCGTCCAAGGCTTCATGCACTCATTATGGTGGCTTCAAAGTCTGAAATCATCACTTGTAACTCCATTCTTGTCCCCTTGTGCATGCCATCATCTCCATCTGTTCTTGCTCCAATGTTCATCCTTCTCCAAGCTAGGCCCTTCATTTGTAAGCAAAACAAATGTATCCAATTTAAGCAGCATCATATTCTCATGAACATTAGAATCATTACCAAGAAAGCGAAAGTACTGGTAATTTAGTTGGCGTCTTGTGAGCTCTAGTAATTGGTCCGATATGTATAGCGGCGAGGGCTGTGGGTGTAACAATGGTATTGATGTCCTCATCAATCTCTCTATTTAATCCACCCGAAGCGTGCAAGCATAGCTTCATTCTCCTCAACAATACCACATCTAATCAAGCGGTTTGTAATTCGATAATATTCTTCTCTGAGTTTTTCCTTGTCTTAAGCGCTGCAATTTTGAAGTAATTCACGTTGATAATATGGTGGAACCCAGCGATCGCATAGCAGTTTTCAAAGCAGCCCAAGTAGCTGGAGCAGGATATAATCTACAATGTTGAGACCACCAAACACATGCAAAGCTAGTGAAAGCACAAGCAATGGCGAGAACACGTCTCTCCTCGGGATATTGTAAACATGTAAATCGTTGTTGATTTCTAACTCCCAAGTAAGATATATATCGGGAACATATCTACCCTCAAATGGTGGAATATTCAATTTCAGTTTAGGGAGATGGTCATGATCTCGTACTGAGGAGCCCTAACATTGCCATTATTTGCATGTGGGCGACACTGGTGGTTGTGGTGCTGGTGGTTGCCGTGGTTCGATGTTGATCAACCTCATCCTCATAATCTCCACATACTCATCATCCTCCTCGGTACCACCAGCGGCGATGGCGAGGGCCAAAAAGCACCAACAATGATGGCAATGGCACGAAATTTTGTCTGGCTCAATAGGAACACGGTTGAGCTCGTCCATCTTGATTCGGAAGGGCGTAGTTGTTGTCGTTCTTGAGAGTGCGATAGGTGCAGCCGGCGGTGGTTGTGGAAAAGCGAGCAATTCATCAAACTTGCTATCAAGCTTTGTTTCAAGCGTCTTCTCAATGCCATCTATCTTCTCCATGGCCTCGTCAAATCTGTTTACCACATCTTTTTTGTCCAATCATCATTTCTTTGAAACTTATCATGTAGCTGTTTGTTCGTCGGGTTCTCCCAATCAGTCTCATCGGATTGTGATCCTGCCATGGTTAGCAGAAAATAGAAACACACAAGAATATGATCCTCAAACTACTAAAAAGTGGTGGTGGTGTGTCACAAATCCGTCAAGCAAATCTCAAATTCTTACAGTTCTTACCCGGTGGCGGTGGTGATCGGCAACCGTTGTAGTCAAAACTCTCAAAGCTTGGATATAGCGATTACGGGGAGAATCAAGCATACGGCGTAGATGTATGTGGAGCTGGGAAGGCTTATAATATGGTAGCAAAAAGGTCGACAATAATCAAATCGAGAGATGCAAAGTTGAATAAGCGCTCAGCAGCAGTCTTGTCTTTGGTCCTAGGCTGAAGCCGTGCTAGAGGCAGCGAGCCTAGAACACTAACAAAATCACGGTGCTGCGTAAACAAGGAAAAGCACACTCTGAATTTTTTTTTCTCTTTTTTTTTTTTTTTTGCACTTTTTTTGTCCTCTTTTTTTTTTTTTTTGCGAAAAATCACTATAATGGCGAGTGTCTCAAAACTCTACAAATGGTCTAAAGCTGGATGGGCACGAAATTTTTCGACCAAATTTTTTTTTTTGCGGGACCCAAAAACTGGAAGGTAAAAAACTTTCTGCGGATGGCTCAAAGTTAAAACACCTAAAAATAGGATAGCGAAATTTTCGGATATCGCGCGTTTTGGAAAATCGAGGGCCAAAGCAACAATTGGTTTGGACTCGGACCAACCTCTTGGCGGAGATGAATCTGGTGGAATCGAAACCTACTCGGAGATGAACACGAATGGAAATTAGATGGATGGCGGACAAATCTAATATGGGTGGAACTCGGATTGGTGGTGGATATATGGTGGTGGTATATAGCAGCGGTGGTGGTGGTGGTGGTATATGGATTCGGATTGAGCGGTGGCGGATGCGGTGGTGGTAGATGGCGAGGCGATGATGATGACAACGTGACAACTTATGACAGAACTTCGAAACTCTAAAGACTAGACTCTAAGACCAGCAACTAGACACGATGATGCAACCGCCAAATTCAACAAAGCAAATCTGAGAAAAGATTATGCAAAGGCTCAGATTGGTTGGATATGATGAACTAACCTAATTTTTTGGCTTTTTCCGTGGACTATAGGTATGAAGAACAGACTCGATCTAAACTACGAAAAGCTGTAAAATCTCAAAAGCAACTGGAAATCGATACCACTTGATAGAGGCAAAGGTGTCCGTCTTTCGATGAGATGGTGGATTTCGCTTTGGTGGAAATCGACTTTGTCGATCCGACTCTGAGCGTGCGAGGGCGTCGCATATATATGTCGCTAAACCAACTCAGAGAGGTTATTGACCCGCAGAACACGATCAACGACCACGAGGTCTATTTCCTGCGAGCAAGCGAAGAACAAGCAAGCTGAGATTGCAATCTGGATATTGCGAATATAAGATGAAAGCTTTATTGATCAAGGTGGGGTTACTGTGGCGCCTTTATGCAGTCGTTGAACACAAGCGAAATCTGTGAAGTTGCAGCTATGGCGAACTTTTGATCTAAACAAAACCCAAGTCTAAGCGGTGCCCTAAGGGCTGTATATATGGAGGAAGAGGGGTGAATTTCGTGGCCCTTGGTGGAGGGTCGAAACTAACCCTATCTCTTGTTCCCCACACATCGGACTCTAAAATAGCCTATACTAATGTATTTCGAAATTACATGGGTGGCCCAATAATAAGGTGTGAGCACCTAGAATAGCCTATGGACGAATATTATGAAGTGGCATCTTGTATATTTCGTCCAAGGCTTCATGCACTCATTATGGTGGCTTCAAAGTCACTGAAATCATCACTTGTAACTCCATTCTTGTCCCCCTTGTGCATGCCATCATCTCCATCTGGTTCTTGCTCCAATGTTCATCCTTCTCCAAGCTAGGCCCTACATTTGTAAGCAAAACAAATGTATCCAATTTAAGCAGCGTCATATTCTCATGAACATTAGAATCATTACCAAAGCGAAAGTACACAGTAATTTAGTTGGCGTCTTGTGAGCTCTAGTAATTGGTCCAGTATGTATAGCAGCAGGGGCTGTGGGTGTAACAATGGTATTGATGTCCTCATCAATCTCTCTATTTAATCCACCCAGAAAACGTGCAAGCATAGCTTCATTCTCCTCAACAATACCACATCTAATCAAGCCAGTTTGTAATTCCTGATAATATTCTTCTCTGAGTTTTTCCTTGTCTTAAGCGCTGCAATTTTTGAAGTAATTCACGTTGATAATATGGTGGAACCCTTGATCGCATAGCAGTTTTCAAAGCAGCCCAAGTAGGCTGGAGCAGGATATAATCTACAATGTTGAGACCACCAAACACATGCAAAGCTAGTGAAAGCACAAAGCAGCAGCGATAACCGTCTCTCCTCGGGATATTGTAAACATGTAAATCGTTGTTAAGTTTCTAACTCCCAAGTAAGATATATATCGAGGAACATATCTACCCTCAAATGGTGGAATATTCAATTTCAGTTTAGGGAGATGGTCATGATCTCGTACTGAGGAGCCCTAATATTGCCATTATTTGCATGTGGGCGACACGGTGGTTGTGGTCTTTGGTGGTTTGCGTAGTTACGATGTTGATCAACCTCATCCTCATAATCGTCCACATACTCATCATCCTCCTCGGTACCACCAGCAGCGATGCTTGAGGGCAAAAAGCACCAACAGCGATGGCAATGGCGGCACGAAATTTTGTCTGGCTCAAGAGGAACCTGTTGAGCTCGTCCATCTTGATTCGGAAGGGCGTAGTTGTTGTCGTTCTTGAGAGTGCGATAGGTGCAGCCGGCGGTGGTTGTGGAAAAGCAGCGAGCAATTCATCAAACTTGCTATCAAGCTTTGTTTCAAGCGTCTTCTCAATGCCATCTATCTTCTCCATGGCCTCGTCAAATCTGTTTACCACGTCTTTTTGTCCAATCATCATTCTTTGAAACTTATCATGTAGCTGTTTGTTAAATCGAGTTCTCCCGATCAGTCTCATCGACTTGTGATCCTACCATGGTTAGCGAGAAAATAAAACACACAAGAATATGATCCTACAAACTACTAAAAAGTGGTGGTGGTGTATCACAAACCCGTCAAGCAAATCTCAAATTCTTACGGTTCTTACCCGGTGGCGGTGGTGATCGGCAACCGTTGTAGTCAAAACTCTCAAAGCTTGGATATAGCGATTACGGGGAGAATCAAGCATACAGCGTAGATGTATGTGGAGCTGGGAAGGCTTATAATATGGTAGCAAAAAAGGTGACAATAATCAATTCGGAGATGCAAAGTTGAATAGGCGCTCAGCAGCAGTCTTGTCTTTGGTCTAGGCTGAACCGTGCTAGAGGCGAGCCTAGAACACTAACAAAATCACGGTATTGCTGCGTAAACAAGGAGGAGCACACTCTGAATTTTTTTCTCTCTTTTTTTTTTTTTTTTTTTGCACTTTTTGTCCTCTTTTTTTTTTTTTTTTTTTGCTCTCAACAACTTTTTCGGAAAAGTCTACAAATGGTCTAAAAACTGCCTAGCCAAATTTTCGAAGACTTAGTTTTTTTGAAGCTGGAACTATTTTTCTTCTGCGGATGGCTTGGAAGTTGGGGAGTCTGTCTTTGTCACGACTTTCGGATGTCGCGTGATCTGGAAATCGAGAACAATGCAACAATTCTTGGACTCGGACTAGGGTGGTGGCGGAGATGAATCTGGTGGAACTTCGGATTGGTGGCGGAGATGAATCTGGTGGAACTTCGGATGGTGGCGGATATATGTTGCGGAGTGGACTCGGATGGGCGTGATGGCGGCGGATATGTGGTGGCGTATATGGATTCGGATTGGCGGTGAATATGTGGCGGTGGTATATGGGCGGCGGCGTGACAACTTGTGAGCGAACTTCGAAACTCTAAAGACTAGGCGCTAAGACCGGCAACTTGACACGATGATGCAACGCCAATTCAACAAAGCAAATCTGAAAAAGATTATGCAAAGGCTCAGATTGGTTTGGACGGGATGAACTAACCTAATTTTTTTGGCTTTTCCGTGGACTATAGGTATGAAGAACAGACTCGATCTAAACTACGAAAAAGCGTAAAATCTCACGAGCAACACGGAAATCTGATACCACTTGATAGAGGCAAAGGTGTCCGTCTTTCGATGAGATGGTGGATTTCGCTTTGGTGGAAATCGACTTTGTCGATCCGACTCTGACGTCTGCGAGGGCGTCGCATATATGTCGCTAAACCAACTCAGGAGGTTATTGACCACGCCGAACACGATCAACGACCACGAGGTCTATTTCCTGCGAGCAAGCGAAGAACAAGCAAGAAAGCTGAGATTGCAATCTGGATATTGCGAATATAAGATGAAAGCTTTATTGATCAAGGTGGGGTTACGTGGCGCCTTTATGCAGTCGTTGAACACAAGCGAAATGCAGTGAAGTTGCAGCTATGGCGAACTTTTGATCTAAACAAAACCCAAAGTCTAAGCGGTGCCCTAAGGGCTGTATATATGGAGGAAGAGGGGTGAATTTCGTGGCCCTTGGTGGAGGGTCGAAACTAACCCTATCTCTTGTTCCCCACATCGGACTCTAAAATAGCCTATACTAATGTATTTCGAAATTACATGGGCTGGCCCAATAATAAGGTGTGTGACACCTAGAATAGCCTCTGGACGAAATTTATGAAGTGGCATCTTGTATATTTCGTCCAAGGCTTCATGTACTCATTATGGTGGCTTCAAAGTCTGAAATCATCACTTGTAACTCCATTCTTGTCCCCCTTAGCATGCCATCATCTCCATGCTTGTTCTTGCTCCAATGTTCATCCTTCTCCAAGCTAGGCCCTTCATTTGTAAGCAAAACAAATGTATCCAATTTAAGCGACATCATATTCTCATGAACATTAGAATCATTACCAAGCGAAAGTACACAGTAATTTAGTTGGCGTCTTGTGAGCTCTAGTAATTGGTCCGGTATGTATAGCAGCGGGGGCTGTGGGTGTAACAATGGTATTGATGTCCTCATCGGGGATAGCATATTTGTTGTCGTGGATAGATTCTCGAAAATGGCACACTTTATACCATGTCATAAAAGCGATGATCTTTGTTAATGTTGCTGATTTGTTCTTTCGTGAAATTATTAAGCTTGCATGGTGTGCCAAATACTATTGTTTCAGATCGTGATACTAAATTTCTTAGCCACTTTTGGAGATGTTTATGGGCTAAGTTGGGGACTAAACTGCTTTTTAGTACTACTTGTCACCCCAAAGTGATGGACAAACTGAAGTAGTCAATAGAACATTGTCTACTATGCTTAGGGCTGTTTTGAAGAATAATAAGAAAATGTGGGAAGAATGCTTGCCTCATATTGAATTTGCTTATAATCGTTCATTGCATTCTACTACTAAGATGTGCCCTTTTGAAGTTGTGTATGGTTTCCTACCTCGTGCACCTATTGATTTGTTGCCTCTTCCATCTTTGGAGAAAGGTTAATTTTGATGCTAAAGAGCGTGCTGAATTGATTTTAAAAATGCATGAGTTAACTAAGGAAAACATTGGCGTATGAATGCTAAATATAAACTTGCTGGAGATAAGGGTAGAAAACATGTTGTGTTTGCACTGGAGATCTTGTTTGTTTACATTTGCGTGAGATAGATTTCTGATTTGTGCAAATCAAAGCTAATGCCACGTCTGCTGGTCCCTTTAAGGTGTTGGAGAAAGTAAATGATAATGCATATAAACTTGAGCTGCTGCAGATTTTGGGGTTAGTCCACTTTTAACATTGCAGATTTGAAGCCATATTTGGGTGAGGAAGATGAACTTCCGTCGAGGATGACTTCATTTCAAGAAGGGAGGATGATGAGGACATCAATACAATTGTTACACCCACAGCCCTGCTGCTATACATCTTGGACCGATTACTAGAGCTCATGTGAGCCAACTAAATTACCGGTACTTTTGTTTCTTGGTAATGATTCTAATGTTCATGAGAATATGATCTTGCCTAAATTGGATACATTTGTTTTGCTTACAAATGAAGGGCCTAGCTTGGAGAAGGATGAACATTGGAGCAAGAACAAGCATGGAGATGATGGCATGCATGAGAGGACAGAATGGAGTTACAAGTGATGATTTCAGGACTATGAAGCCACCATAATGAGTGCATGAAGCCTTGGACAGAAATATACAAGATGCCACTTCATAAATTTCGTCCGGAGGCTATTCTTGGTCTTCGTCACCTTATTATTAGGCCAGGCCCATGTAATTTCGAAATACATTACTATAGGCTATTTTTAGAGTCCGTATGTGTGGGGAAACAAGAGATAGGGTTAGTTTGGACCCCTCCACCAAGGGCCACGAAATTCACCCCTCTTCCTCCATATATACAGCCCTTAGGGCACCGTTTAGATTTTGGGTTTTGTTTAGATTAAAAGTTCGCCATAGCTGCAACTTGCGTGCCGTTTGTGTTCAGCGACCAGATAAAGGCGTCTGAGAACCCACCTTGATCAATAAAGCTTTCATCTTATATTCGCAATATCTAGATTGCAATCTCAGTTTCTTGCTTGTTCTTCGTTTGCTCGCGAAACAAACCCTCGTGGTCAGAGTTGATCGTGCTCGGCGTGGTGATAACCTCTCGGAGTTGGTTTAGCGATTGCTAAGGCGCGACGTCCTCGCACGCTCGTAGTCGGATCGTCAAAGTCGACTTCCCCCAAAGCGAAATGCACCATCTCATCGAAAGACGGGACACCTTTGCCTCTATCACTTCATTTGAGCCCAAGTGGTGATTGGAGGTTCACCTCTTGCTTGTCGGCGCTCAAGGACTTGTTCCCACCATATGAGCACATAGTCTTGGAACTCAAGTGATGCCATAGCGATCTTCTTCTCTTCCTCATAGTTGTGCAAACGAAAGATTTTGTCGACCTTCAATGCCCACGAGAGGTACTCTTCGGGGTCATTGGTTCCATTGAACTTGGGCATTGTGAACTTGAGCTTGCCATAGCGGTGTTCTTCATTGTTTTGAGGTCGATGTTGATGATGGCGTTCTTGGCGTGGAGGTAATCATCCTCATGTTGCTCTTGGCGAGGAGGAAGTCCATGATCAACTTGCTCTTGTTGACCTTGAGGTTGAGGATGAGCTTGAGGAGCTTGTGGAGGAGCTTGTTGGGCTTGCGTTGCGCTTCGCGGATGGTAGTTCCTCTCTTGTATTTCTTCTCGAAGGGCTTCCTCTTGGTTGCGCCTTCGCGATTGCGGTTGGCGAGCTTCGACTTGATGCTTGAAGGCGCGTTCGCCTCAAGAGCTTGTGCTTCTCGTTGTTGTTGTTGAAGGCGTTGAGCCTCGGCGTCTTGTTGCTTTGGTGTAAGCGCTTCGTTCTTGTTCTTGTTGGTAGCGAAGGCGTTGTCGTTCTTGAAGCTTGAGCAAGCGCCATTTGACTTCGATTGAGGGCGAGAACTTCTTCATTAACTTGCTCTTGGAATTCTTGTCGTGTAGCGGGTTGCGAGATGCATGATGATCTTGGCCTTGTGCGGCTCGTCGAAGAATGTTCGATGGCGGTGTACTTGTGCCGGGAGAAGAGTCATCGGATGGCGACTTGAGTGGCTCCGTCTTGAGTGTGAAGAGGTAGAAATCGCGGTTCACTAACAAAGCGCGGATCTTGTCCATTCTTGCATCGTTCTCTTTCTTGTCGTGTCGAGTTTGTTGTCGAAGTAATCTCGTATGCGTTTCTCGGAGAATCGCAAAGTCGGTGGAGAGGTTATCGATGCTTAGCTCATTGCTTGTTGCTCTTGATGGAGAGCTCGTTGCATAAAGAGGTGGCTCTTGGTGGCGTGGGATGACATTTAAATCGTCTTGCTCGATGAAGAGTGGATTTGTAGAAGAACTTGGCAATGAAATAGCACTATTGGTACCGATCCTTGTCGATTCTCACACCTACACAAATAAAAGCCTTTGGTGGAGCTTGGTTAGGATGGTGGCACAAAGTTGATTGCAATCGTTAGCTTGACTCAAAAATGTTGAAGAAGATTTGCAAATTCGCATATGCAACAAGTAGACCAAGCAAGTATTGGTACGGAAACACACGCATAAATAGATAAATGGGATTGTGCAAACCAAAAGTGAGCCAAAATGTGGAATCCACGAAAATGCTCTTGTTGCACAATACTAGAGGCAGCTAACACGATTGCACAATAGGCGGATCTGGAGCTTGTGCACAACCTACTAGGCAAAAATGCAGCGATCTCTATCCCACGTATGCTATATGTATGGTGTATCGGTGCAATGATCCAAGATGATCTTATATGACAATCTTAATGTTGTATGATGCTATGCTTGTTGCTTATAAGCTCTTTGCTTATCTTTCCTCTTTGCTTAAAAGCTTGGTGGCTCTTTCTCTTTTGAGCTCTTTTCTTATGCAAACTTGATGAACTAAGATAGCAATTGGTATCGATGGCAACTTTGTGACCGCATAAGTTGATTCGAGATATGCACCTCGAAGGTATGTATGATATTGTGTATGCAACTAATGTGCACAAGTCACGTTGCGGCAATACTCAATGGCTAGTCTCGGTGGGCAAACAGCATAAAGATGGTCTATGATGGTTATCAATGCAATTGCAAGGTATGACAAAGATGTAGTTGATGTTACCATCCATAGCGAAGATGAGTAGCCGACCAAAATGGCGTTTGTTGTAGATGTCACACAGCGCCTAGATATTTGAAACACAAAAGGACACGAAATCTCACTCAAATTATCGAACTCAACTTGAATGGAAATCGGAGGTTGTGTCTTGGGGTTTTGCAAATGGAAGTGGTGGTAGATGGGGTGGGGAAGGTGTATGTATGTATATGTGGTGGTGGTGGTGGAGAAGAATTGCGAAATCACGGTTTGGCGAAAGAAGCGGATGATCCGGGCGGGGGCGGATGATCCGGGACTTAGTCCGGATGATCCGGGCAGGTCGATACGCCGCAGGAACTGCTCGGGAAGAACACGAAAATGGGGTGAAATTTGGCGATTTGGGGATTTTGGGTGGATTTTGAGGGGGAAGGTGGGGAAACACAAGATCCACGAGTTACACACGAATCCACGGATCAAAAACAACCAAACATCATCAAAACTAACAAATCACAAAAAAATTTGGGGGGTTTTGTGGGGATTTTGGGTTTTAGGGCGAAAACAACAAAATCAAGCTAGAAATCATGAGGTAGGGGCTCGAAGCGTGATCAAGCGTGGCTCATGATACCATATGATGTAGGGTGGAAACCTAATTCATCGATCTTTCACGTTTGGAGGGATCCTACGGAGGAACACAAAGAATCTGTGCGGAAGAGCGAGAGAAATCACGGGGAAGAGCAGAGAGACACTCAATCGACAAGAGATCAATCACACAAGGTCTAGATCATGAAGCACAGGTGATACATGGTCCAAAATCAACAAAGGAAAGATACAAAGGCAGCCGTTCTTCTCCGGAGGAGGTCTTGAATCCACGAGGATCTTCCGTAGAGGGTCTTGAATCGAATGGATCTTCTCCTAGAGCGGAGGTCTGATCTCCGTGGAGAAATACCGTGGATGAGCAAAGGCTCTCACACACAAATATGAGCTAATCAATGCTAAGTCTCAAAGTGAGGAGAGGGGTCCTATATATAGAGTGCAGGCGAAGGGTACATGGGCTCGGCCCAACCGCGCCATGTGAGCCTTGGCCGGATAATCCGGACGAGGTCCGGATGATCCGGGCTGGTCAGATGGTCGGCGGGGACGGATGGCGGAGGCTCGGTGAGTGGCGTGACGGGCGGATGTCCGTTTGAGTGGTCGGACGTCCGGGCGAGTCCGGATGATCCGGGCGAGTCGGATGATCCGGCCGGGAGGAGCCTGTTGCCTTGATCGTATGGCGGATCGTCCGGACCGGGGTCCGGATCATCCGGACTCTGTCCGGATCGTCGGACCTCCGTCCGGATCGTCCAAGCCTCCTAGTCCTTGTTGCTTTCTCCTCTCCGTCTTCATGCATGCCTTCGCTTCGGTTCTCCTTGCTTCCTAGCCTCTTCATGGTCGACTCCTTGGTGCCTGAGTATGCATAGAGTTTCCGTTTGAGGTAGTAACCATGTCTCATGTGAATCGAAGGAGAGTTGTGAGAGGAGTGATGTCACCTCTGTTTCAAGAGCTCTTGCACGTGCTCGAGTCATCGGTCCTTGTGGTGTTGTAGGTGTTGATGTAGAGTCCATGGGGATGATGGAAGGATGCTCCGCATCAGCTTCCGAAGATGGAAGTGTCACCCTCGCTCGTAGGTGGTCGCCTTGGACTTGATGAAGTCGATGTAGGCGTACTCGTGGGAAGTAGGCGAAGATGCCGTACGTCCAAAGGCGAAGATGCCTTGAGAACACTTGACGAAGATGCCGAAGTGGTTGATGTAGCTGTAGCGCCGTCTTGGTGGTGGTCATCTCGCGGTCTTCTTTTGTGCTCTTGAAGCTTGGACTTGGCGTGTTGGGACTTGTGCATTTGCGCTTGTGGATCATCTTCATGATGATGATGTCGGTGTCGTGCTTGAGCTCGTAGTAGATGTCGTTCGTCGTCGTCGTGCACATGATGCTTGGAGGTGACTTGCCCTTCATGACGATGTTGATCACGAGCGTGATGGTGGTCGCCATGTAGATGTGGACTTGGACGATTTGCACTTGCATCTTTTTCGCGCTCCGAAGACTTGTGTCTTGAATGTCGTCGTCTTGAGGATGATGAAGTGGAAGAAGACTTGATCAAGGCCCGAATCTCTTCCATCCTCGCATCTTGCTCCTCCTTTTGTGCGGCAAGCTTGTTGTCGATGTAGTCCCTTTTCCTTGCTCGGAGTGGAAAATGTCGATGGACAATGCGCTCTTGCAATCTTGATTGTGCGCGTTGCATTTTTCGTTGTAGTCCGAAGATGGACCTTTTGGTGATGTAGTTGTTCACGCCGTCGTTGTTGTCATAGACCGGAGAGGAAATGCCTTGCCTATCCATCACAAGACTTGAGCAAATATGAGTGGGAGAAAGAGAAGAACTTATACCAATGTACCTTGACCGATGTTGACAATGAATCAAGTTCACTCAAATGCGGACAATGAAATAGCACTATTGGTACCAATCCTTGTCGGTTCTCACAACTACACAAGTAAAGCTTATGGTGGAGCTCGGTGAGGATAGTGGCACAAAAATTTGATGCAAAATGTTAGCAAGAGTCAATAATGTTGAAAGAGATTCACAAATTACTTAAGCGAAACAAGTAGATAGCAATGAAAGGTACATGGAAACACACACGGATAGATAAATGGGAATTCGTGCAACCAAGGAATGAGCACAAAATGTGGAATCCACGGAAGCGCTCGTGTTGCACAACTCAAGAGAGGCAGCTATACGATTGCTCAATAGGCGGATCGACACTTGTGCACAACCTATAATATGCAAAATGGATATTCTTCTATCTCAAGTATGCTATGTATGTATGGTTCCCGGTGTTTCTCTCAAGCATGATATCATATGATGTAGATTTTGGTATGGCTCTTATGTGCAATGGGGTATGATGCTATGGCACTTGCTCACGAGCTCTTTGCTCTCTTTTGCTTAAAAGCTTTTCTCTCTTTTTTGGCCACTTTTGCACAATGCACAAACCAAGATAGCAATTGTGTATATCGGGAACAAACTTGAGGCACAATGGATGATATGATACCAATATGATATGGTATGTATGCAATGGAAGGTATGGACCACTAATGTGCACAAGTAGCGTTGCGGCAATACTCAAATGGCTAGTCTCGATAGGCAAATAGCATAAAATGGGCTGGGGTTAACAATGCAATTTGCAAGGGGATATACAAAGGTGTCGTCGAGGTTACCGTCGCTGCGATGATGAGTGGCGGTGTTCTTGGTGTAGATACCAAGATGATGGAGACTCGTCCTAAGTGGCGAAACACCTTAGGAAGCGGAAAAACCGCAAACTCAAAATCTCAAATGACAAATGTCAAAATGGTGATAGCGGAAAGCGGTGGTGGTGTTGCACTAGGCAATGCGGATGGAATGATGGGATATACACGAGTCGGAGTTGAAGTTGCCGTCCCTAAGTAGCCGAAACACCTTAGGAGACACAAGCCACAACTCGAAAAAGCTCAAACAACAATTGGGTTAAGTTGGGGTTGTCGGAAGTGTATGGTGGGAAGGTTATGTGGAAGTGGTGGTGGTGGTGGTTGATGAAGAAGCAACCGTCCCTAAGTAGCCGAAACACCTTAGGAGACTCACGTCACTACTCAAAGAACCTCAAATGCTATGGGGAACGAAATGGGTTAGTGATAGAGGCGAGGGTGTCCCGTCTTTCGATGAGATGGTGGCTATCGTTTTGGATGAAGTCGACTTTGACGATCCGACTACGAACGTGCGAGGACGTCGCGCCTTAGCAATCGCTAAACCAACTCAGAGGTTATTGACCACGCGGAACACGATCAACTGACCACGAAGGTTTGTTTCCTGCGAGCAAGCGAAGAACAAGCAAGAAACTAAGATTGCAATCTGGATATTGCGAATATAAGAGAAAGCTTTATTGATCAAGGTGGGGTTACATCACGCCTTTATGCAGTCGTGGAACACAAGCGAAATCTGTGAAGTTGCAGCTATGGCGAACTTTTAATCTAAACAAAACCCAAAGTCTAAGCGGTGCCCTAAGGGCTGTATATAAGGAGGAAGAGGGGTGAATTTCGTGGCCCTTGGTGGAGGGTGATAGAGGCAAAGGTGTCCGTCTTTCGATGAGATGGTGGATTCGCTTTGGTGGAAGTCGACTTTGCGATCCGACTCTGGCGTGCGAGGGCGTCGCGCATATATGTCGCTAAACCAACTCCGAGAGGTTATTGACCACGCGCGAACACGATCAACGACCACGAGGTCTATTTCCTGCGAGCAAGCGAAGAACAAGCAAGCTGAGATTGCAATCTGGATATTGCGAATATAAGATGAAAGCTTTATTGATCAAGGTGGGGTTACGTGATGCCTTTATGCAGTCGTTGAACACAAGCGAAATGCTGTGAAGTTGCAGCTATGGCGAACTTTTGATCTAAACAAAACCCAAAGTCTAAGCGGTGCCCTAAGGGCTGTATATATGGAGGAAGAGGGGTGAATTTCGTGGCCCTTGGTGGAGGGTCGAAACTAACCCTATCTCTTGTTTCCCCACACATACGGACTCTAAAATAGCCTATACTAATGTATTTCGAAATTACATGGGCTGGCCCAATAATAAGGTGATGAGCACCTAGAATAGCCTCTGGACGAAATTTATGAAGTGGCATCTTGTATATTTCGTCCAAGGCTTCATGCACTCATTATGGTGGCTTCAAAGTCCTGAAATCATCACTTGTAACTCCATTCTTGTCCCCTTAGCATGCCATCATCTCCATGCTTGTTCTTGCTCCAATGTTCATCCTTCTCCAAGCTAGGCCCTTCATTTGTAAGCAAAACAAATGTATCCAATTTAAGCGACATCATATTCTCATGAACATTAAAATCATTACCAAAAAGCGAAAGTACACGGTAATTTAGTTGGCGTCTTGTGAGCTCTAGTAATTGGTCCGGTATGTATAGCGGCGGGGGCTGTGGGTGTAACAATGGTATTGATGTCCTCATCATCCTCCCTTCTTGAAATGAAGTCGTCCTCGACGGAAGTTCATCTTCCTCACCCAAATATGGCTTCAAATCTGCAATGTTAAAAGTGGGACTAACCCCAAAATCTGCAGGCAGCTCAAGTTTATATGCATTATCATTTACTTTCTCCAACACCTTAAAGGGACCAGCGACACGTGGCATTAGCTTTGATTTGCGCAAATCGGAAATCTATCCTTACATAAATGTAACCAAACAAGATCTCCGGTGCAAACACAACATGTTTTCTACCCTTATCTCCGACAAGTTTATATTTAGCATTCATCGCTCAATGTTTTCCTTAGTTAACTCATGCATTTTAAAACCAATTCAGCACGTTCTTTAGCATCAAAATTAACCTTCTCCGAAGATGGAAGAAGCAATAAATCAATAGGTGCGAGGTAGGAAACCATACACAATTTCAAAGGGCACATCTTAGTAGTAGAATGCAATGAGCGATTATAAGCAAATTCAATATGAGGCAAGCATTCTTCCCACATTTTCTTATTATTCTTCAAAACAGCCCTAAGCATAGTAGACAATGTTCTATTGACTACTTCAGTTTATCCATCGGTTTGGGGTGACAAGTAGTACTAAAAGCAGTTTAGTCCCCAACAGCCCATAAACATCTCCAAAAGTGGCTAAGAAATTTAGTATCACGATCTGAAACAATAGTATTTGGCACACCATGCAAGCGAATAATTTCACGAAAGAACAAATCAGCAACATTAATGACATCATCGCTTTTATGACATGGTATAAAGTGTGCCATTTTAGAGAATCTATCACGACAACAAATATGCTATCCTCCCTTCTTTGTTCTAGGTAAACCTAAAACAAAGTCCATAGATATATCCTCCCAAGGAACACTAGAGTGCGAGGCAAGGCATATATAAACCATGAGGATTGAGTCGTGACTTAGCTTTTTGACATGTAGTGCAGTGAGCAATAAAGCGCTCAACATCCGTCTCATCTTTGGCCAAAAGAAATGTGTAGCAAATCGTCCTCCGTCTTCTTCACGCCAAAGTGTCCCATTAGTCCTCCTCCATCGCCTCCTGCAACAACAAAAGGCGAGCGGAGCTAGCTGGAATGCATAGCTTGTTGTACGGAACACAAATCCATTATTAACGACAAACTTGTTCCATGTTCTTCCTTCTTTACAATTCTGCAATACATCTTTAAAATCAGCATCATGCACATATTGATCTTTGATGGTCTCCAAACCAAATATTTTGAAGTCAAGTTGTGAAAGCATAGTATAGCGACGAGACAATGCATCGGCAATAACATTTTCTTTACCCTTCTTGTGTTTAATGACATAAGGAAAGTCTCAATGAATTCAACCCATTTAGCATGTCTACGATTCAGTTTAGCTTGACTTTTAATATGTTTCAAAGATTCATGATCAGAATGTATAACAAATTCTTTGGGCCATAAATAATGTTGCCATGTTTCTAAAGTCGAACAAGAGCATATAATTCTTTATCATAAGTAGAATAATTCAGACTAGGCCCACTCAATTTTTGAGAAAAGTATGCAACAGGTTTGCCATCTTGTAATAACACACCTCTAATCCAATTCCACTAGCATCACATTCAAGCTCAAAAGTCTTATTAAAATCAGGAAGTTGGAGTAAAGGGCATGTGTTAACTTATCTTTCAACACCGTGAAGGCTTCTTCTGTGCGGTACCCCAAACAAAAGGCACATCCTTCTTTGTAAGCTCGTTGAGAGGTGCGACAATGGTGCTGAAATCTCTCACAAAGCGCCTATAGAAACCAGCGAGGCCAAGAAACTCCTCACTTGTGTGACCGTTTTGGGCTGTGGCCAACTCTCAATAGCTTCAATCTTGGCTTTATCAACTTCAATTCCTGTGGAGTAACAACATAGCCAAGAAAAGATACTCGATTCGGTGCAAAGGTGCACTTCCCAAGGTTACCAAACAAGCGTGCATCACGTAGAGCATTAAAAACAACACGTAAATGTTCCAAATGTTCTTCCAAAGATTTGCTATAGATCAGTATATCATCAAAATAGACTACCACAAATCGTCCAATGAAAACACGTAAAACTTAGTTCATTAATCTCATGAAAGTACTAGGTGCATTAGTTAACCCAAAGGCATGACTAACCACTCATATAATCCAAACTTAGTTTTAAATGCTGTTTTCCATTCATCTCCCAATTTCATACGAATTTGATGGTATCCACTCATAAATCAACTTTGGAGAATATTGTAGAGCCACTCAATTCATCAAGCATATCATCTAGCCTAGGAATAGGGTGACGATAACGAATAGTAATATTATTAATGCCTCTACAATCAACACATGATGAGGACATCAATACCATTGTTACACCCACAGCCCCTGCTGCTATACATACTGGACCAATTACTAGAGCTCGTGCACGCCAACTAAATTACCAGGTACTTTCGTTTCTTGGTAATGATTCTAATGTTCATGAGAATATGACGCTGCCTAAATTGGATACATTTGTTTTGCTTACAAATGTAGGGCCTAGCTTGGAGAAGGATGAACATTGGAGCAAGAACCAGCATGGAGATGATGGCATGCGCAAGGGGGACAAGAATGGAGTTACAAGTGATGATTTCAGGACTTTGAAGCCACCATAATGAGTGCATGAAGCCTTGGACGAAATATACAAGATGCCACTTCATAATATTAGTCCATAGGCTATTCTAGGTCTGCGTCACCTTATTATTGGGCCAGGCCCATGTAATTTCGAAATACATTAGTATAGGCTATTTTTAGAGTCCGTATGTGTGGGGAAACAAGAGATAGGGTTAGTTTGGACCCCTCCACCAAGGGCCACGAAATTCACCCCTCTTCCTCCATATATACAGCCCTTAGGGCACCGTTTAGACTTGGGTTTTGTTTAGATCAAAAGTTACGCCATAGCTGCAACCGGCGTGCCGTTTGTGTTCACGACCGGACAAAGCGTCACAGAACCCCACCTTGATCAATAAAGCTTTCATCTTATATTCGCAATATCCAGTTGCAATCTCGGTTTCTTGCTTGTTCTTCGTTTGCTCGCGAAATAGACCCTCGTGGTCGGGTTGATCGTGCTCGGCGTGGTGATAACCTCTCGGAGTTGGTTTAGCGATTGCTAAAGCGGCGTCCTCGCTCGCGCTTCGTAGTCGGATCGTCAAAGTCGACTTCCACCAAAGCGAAATCCACCATCTCATCGAAAGGCGGGACACCTTTGCCTCTATCAAGTGGTATCAGATTTCCGGGTTGCTCGGTGAGATTTTTGATTTTCGTAGTTTAGATCGAGTCATTCTTCATACCTATAGTCCACGAAAAAGCCACAAAAAAAATTAGGGTTAGTTCATCCTATCCGAACCAATCGAGCCTTTGCATAATCTTTTACGTATTTGCATTGTTGAATTTGCGGTTGCATCGTCGTGTCTAGTTCTTTGGTCTTAGAGTCTAGTCTTTTAGAGTTTGAGTTACGGTCATAAGTTGTCACGCCGCGCCGCGCATTATCATCATACGCCATCCACCACCACGCTTATCGCCGCTTGAATCCGTATCCATATACCACCACCGCTTATCCGCCACCGCTTGAATCCGTATCCATATACCACCACTGCCATATACAACCATATGCCATATACCACCAATCCGAGTTCCTTGCATATTAGGTTTGTTTTGGGATTCATCTAGTTTTCGATTCGTGTTTCCTTATGCGAGTAGGTTTGATTCAGCAATCTTTGCCGTCCGTAGAAGAGGTTGGTTTCAAAAAAAAAAAAAAAAAGTCAGGAAACCACCCTCGTTTAGGCCCAAAATTTTCCAAAAGCATACGGGACAAAAAATTTTACGGCTATCCTATTTTAGGTGTTTCTAAGCGTATTGAGCGGTCCCGTTATAGAAAGTTTTTTGACCCGTTTCGGTTTTGGGTCAAGGCGTTCGAAAAAAAAAAAAGTTCGAAAAAATTTCGTGCCCATCTGTCGGTTTGACTGGGAAGAGTTTTGAGACACTCGCCATTATAGTGATTTTTCGCAAAAAAAAAAAAAAAAAAAAAAAAAAAAAAAAAGCAAAAAAAAAAAAAAAAAAAAGCGAAAAAAAAAATCAGAGTGTGCTCCTCCCTTGTTTACGTGCTTGCGCCGTGATTTTGTTAGTGTTCTAGGCTCGCGTCTCTATGCGGTCTAGCCTAGGACCAGACCTGATCTGCGTCGTTGGCGTTTATTCAACTTTGCATCTCTGAATTGATTATTCTTGACCCTTTTGCTACCATATTATAAGCCTTCCAGCTCCACATACATCTCGTCGTCGTTTGACTCTCCACAGCAATCGCTCTATCCAAGCTTTGAGAGTTTTGATTACAGCGGTTGCCGATCACCACTTCTTCTTTGGGTAGGCTGGTAGAATTTGAGATTTGCTTGTGGTTTGTGACACCACCACCACCTCTTGTTAGTAGTCTGTAGGATCATATTCTTGTGTGTTTCTATTCTTTGCTAACCATGGCAGGATCACAATCCGATGAGGCTGATTGGGAGAACATGACGAACAAACAGCTACATGATAAATTTCAGCAAATGATGAGTGGACAGGTGCAAGATGTGGTAAGCAGATTTGTGAGGCCATGGAGAAGATAGATGGCATTGAGAAGGCGTTTGAAACAAAGCTTGATAGCAAGTTTGATGAATTGCTCGTGCGTTTTCCACAACCACCGCCGGCTGCACCTATCGCACCTCTGCAGCGACAACAACTCGCCCCTTCGAATCGGTATGGGCCGAGCTCGGCGTGTTCCTATTGAGCGAGGACAAAATTCTGGTGCGGCTGCTCTGCTGTTGGTGCTTCTTTGGCTCCTGCTCTGCTGCTGCTTTGGTGCAAGCGAGGATGATTATATGGGAGATTATGAGGATGAGGTTGATCAACATCGAACTACGTGCAACCACCAGCACCACAACCACCAGGTCGTCCACATGCAAATAATGGCAATGCTAGGGCTCCCCTCAGTGCGAGATCATGACCATCTCCTAAACTGAAATTGAATATTCCACCATTTGAGGGTAGATATGTTCTGATATATATCTTACTTGGGAGTTAGAAGCTGAACAACGATTTACATGTTTACAATATCACGAGGAGAGGCGTGTTCTGCTCTTTGTTTGTGCTTTCACTAGCTTTGCATGTGTTTGGTGGTGCGAACATTGTAGATTATATCTGTTCAGCTACTTGGGCTGCTTTGAAAACTGCTATGCGTACTCGTTGGGTTCCACCATATTATCAACGTGAATTACTTCAAAAATTGCAGCGTTTAAGACAAGGAAAAAATTCTGTAGAAGAATATTATCGGGAATTACAAAGCTGGCTTGATTAGATGTGGTATTGTTGAGGAGAATGAAGCTATGCTTGCACGTTTTACGGGTGGATTAAATAGAGATTCAGACCATTCTAGACTATAAGGATTATAATAATATCACTCGTTTATTCCATCTTGCTTGTAAAGCTGAGCGTGAAGTCTTGAGGATCGGCGAGGCATTGGCGCGCACTAACTTTTTGCAGGTCGACCTTCATCATGGACACCACGTGCATCATCTACTTCCTTTGCACCATCACCTCCTTTAGGTGCCACCTCCAACCGTGATACAAGAAAGCGAGGCACAACCACCACTATCGCCAAGAGCACACTGCTGGGCTGCCTGAGCTCTTCTTCCATGGCGTCAGCAGGGCACACAAGTGATATTATTTGTAAATCGTTGTAAGGAAGAGGACATTTTGCGAAAGAATGCAAATCTCAGCGTGTGATGATTGCTCTTGAGGATGGTGGGTATGAGTCCGCTAGTGACTATGATGAGGAGACTTTGGCTCTTATTACACATGAGGAACACGGTGGAGATGATTACGATCATGAGACACAATACATGGCTCTTGAAGATCTTGTGGTATGAATGTTTAGTTGCTCAGCGTGTTTTGAGTGTGCAGGTTACACAAAGTGAGCAAAATCAGAGGCATAATTTGTTCCATACAAAGGGAGTTGTGAAGGAGCGTTCTATTAGCGTCATCATAGATGGAGGAGCTGCAACAACTTGGCTAGCATGGAGATGGTGGGAAGCTATCTCTCACCACAAGACCACATCCACATCCTTACTACATCCAATGGTTCAACAACAGCGGCAAGGTGAAGGTAACACGTCTTTGTTAGTGTGCATTTTAGTATCTCTACATATCTGATTATGTTGATTGTGATGTGGTACCTATGCAAGCATGTTCCTTGTTACTTGGTAGACCATGGCAATTTGATAAAATTCTGTACACCATGGTAGAAACAATCGGTATACTCTTGTTCATAAGGATAAAAATATTACTTTGCTTCCTATGACTCTGAGTCCATTTTGAAAGATGATATTAATAGAGCTAATAAAGCAAAACAGGAGAAAAATAAGAGTGAAAATCAGATTGTGGCAAAAGAATTTGAGCGACACATGAAGCCTAATAATAAACCATCTCTTGTTGCTACGAAATTAAATTGAAAAGTGCATGTTTACTTGCCACCAAATCTGATATTGATGAGCTAGATTTTGGCAAATCTATTTGCTATGCTTTTGTGTGCAAAGAGGCATTATTTTCATTCGAGGGCGTGCCTTCCTCTTTGCCCCCTGCTGTCACTAACATTTTGCGGGGAGTTGGCGTCTTTCCACAAGGCGTGCCACAGGATTACCACCTATTAGAGGATTGAGCATCAAATTGACTTAATTCGGTGCATCATTACCAACCGTGCACCATACCGTACCAATCCGGAGGAGCGAAGGAGATTATCGTCAAGTACGAGGAGCTGCTCGACAAAGGTTATATCTGCGAATCCCTTAGTCCTTGTCTTTGTTCCTATTATTCTAGTGCGAAAAAGGATGGTACGTCACGTATGTGTGTTGATTGTAGAGGCATCAATAATATTACTATTAGTTATCGTCACCCTATTCCTAGGCTAGATGATATGCTTGATGAATTGAGTGGCTCTACAATATTCTCCAAAGTTGATTTGCGTAGTGGATACCATCAAATTCGTATGAAATTGGGAGATGAATGGAAAACAGCATTTAAAACTAAGTTTGGATTATATGAGTGGTTAGTCATGCCTTTTGGGTTAACTAATGCACCTAGTACTTTCATGAGATTAATGAGCGAAGTTTCGTGCTTTCATTGGACGATTTGTGGTAGTTTATTTTGATGATATCTTGATTTATAGCAAATCTTTGGAAGAACATTTGGAACATTCGTGCTGTTTTTAATGCTCTCGTGATGCGTTTGTTTGGTAACCTTGGGAAGTGCACCTTTTGCACCGACCGAGTATCTTTTCTTGGCTATGTTGTTACTCCACGAGGGAATTGAAGTTGATAAAGCCAAGATTGAAGCTATTGAGAGTTGGCGCAGCCCAAAGCGGTCACACAAGTGAGGAGTTTCCTTGGCCTCGCTGGTTTCTATAGGCGTTTTGTGAGAGATTTCAGCACCATTCTGCACCTCTCAATGAGCTTACAAAGAAGGATGTGCCTTTTGTTTGGGGTACCGCATACGGGAAGAAGCCTTCACGGTGTTGAAAGATAAGTTGACACATGCTCCTTTACTCCAACTTCTGATTTTAATAAGACTTTTGAGCTTGAATGTGATGCTAGTGGAATTGGATTAGGAGGTGTGTTATTACAAGATGGCAAACCTGTTGCATACTTTTACGAAAAATTGAGTGGGCCTAGTCTGAATTATTCTACTTATGATAAAGAATTATATGCTCTTGTTAGGACTTTAGAAACATGGCAACATTATTTATGGCCCAAAGAATTTGTTATACATTCGATCATGAATCTTTGAAACATATTAAAAGTCAAGCTAAACTGAATCGTAGACATGCTAAATGGGTTGAATTCATTGAGACTTTCCCTTATGTCATTAAACACAAGAAGGGTAAAGAAAATGTTATTCTTGATGCATTGTCTAAATCGCTATACTATGCTTTCACAACTTGACTTCAAAATATTTGGTTTGGAGACCATCAAAGATCAATATGTGCATGATGCTGATTTTAAAGATGTATTGCAGAATTGTAAAGAAGGAAGAACATGGAACAAGTTTGTCGTTAATGATGGATTTGTGTTCGTGCTAACAAGCTATGCATTCAGCTAGCTCCGTTAGTCTTTTGTTGTTGCGGAGGCGCATGGAGGAGGACTAATGGGACACTTTGGCGTGAAGAAGGCGGAGGGCGTACTTGCTACACATTTCTTTTGGCCAAAGATGAGGCGGGATGTTGGCGTTTTATTGCTCATTGCACTACATGTCAAAAAGCTAAGTCACGACTCAATCCTCATGGTTTATATATGCCTTTGCACTGTACCTAGTGTTCCTTGGGAGGATATATCTATGGACTTTGTTTTAGGTTTACCTAGAACAAAGAAGGGAGGATAACATATTTGTTGTCGTGGATAGATTCTCGAAAATGGCACACTTTATACCATGTCATAAGCGATGATCTTTGTCAATGTTGCTGATTTGTTCTTTCGTGAAATTATTAAGCTTGCATGGTGTGCCAAATACTATTGTTTCAGATCGTGATACTAAATTTCTTAGCCACTTTTGGAGATGTTTATGGGCTAAGTTGGGGACTAAACTGCTTTTAGTACTACTTGTCACCCCAAACTGATGGACAAACTGAAGTAGTCAATAGAACATTGTCTACTATGCTTAGGGCTGTTCTAAAGAAAAATAAGAAAATGTGGGAGGAATGCTTGCCTCATATTGAATTTGCTTATAATCGTTCATTGCATTCTACTACTAAGATGTGCCCTTTTGAAGTTGTGTATGGTTTCCTACCTCGTGCACCTATTGATTTGTTGCCTCTTCCATCTTGGAGAAGGTTAATTTTGATGCTAAAAAGCGTGCTGAATTGATTTTAAAAATGCATGAGTTAACTAAGGAAAACATTGGCGTATGAATGCTAAATATAAACTTCTTTGGAGATAAGGGTAGAAAACATGTTGTGTTTGCACGGAGATCTTGTTTGGTTACATTTGCGTGAGGATAGATTTCTGATTTGCATAAATCAAAGCTAATGCCACGTCTGCTGGTCCCTTTAAGGTGTTGGAGAAAGTAAATGATAATGCATATAAACTTGAGCTGCTGCAGATTTTGGGGTTAGTCCACTTTTAACATTGCAGATTTGAAGCCATATTTGGGTGAGGAAGATGAACTTCCGTCGAGGGCGACTTCATTTCAAGAAGGGAGGATGATGAGGACATCAATACCATTGTTACACCCACAGCCCTGCTTTGCTATACATCTTGGACCAATTACTAGAGCTCGCATGCGCCAACTAAATTACGGTACTTTCGTTTCTTGGTAATGATTCTAATGTTCATGAGAATATGATGCTGCCTAAATTGGATACATTTGTTTTGCTTACAAATGAAGGGCCTAGCTTGGAGAAGGATGAACATTGGAGCAAGAACCAGCATGGAGATGATGGCATGCGCAAAGGGACAAGAATGGAGTTACAAGTGATGATTTCAGGACTTTGAAGCCACCATAATGAGTGCATGAAGCCTTGGACGAAATATACAAGATGCCACTTCATAATATTAGTCCATAGGCTATTCTAGGTCTTTCGTCACCTTATTATTGGGCCAGGCCCATGTAATTTCGAAATACATTAGTATAGGCTATTTTTAGAGTCCGTATGTGTGGGGAAACAAGAGATAGGGTTAGTTTGGACCCCTCCACCAAGGGCCACGAAATTCACCCCTCTTCCTCCATATATACAGCCCTTAGGGCACCGTTTAGACTTGGGTTTTGTTTAGATCAAAAGTTCGCCATAGCTGCAACCGCGTGCCGTTTGTGTTCAGCGACCGGACAAAGCGTCACAGAACCCCACCTTGATCAATAAAGCTTTCATCTTATATTCGCAATATCCAGTTGCAATCTCGGTTTCTTGCTTGTTCTTCGTTTGCTCGCGGAAATAGACCCTCGTGGTCGGGTTGATCGTGCTCGGCGTGGTCAATAACCTCTCGGAGTTGGTTTAGCGATTGCTAAAGTAGCGGCGTCCTCGCTGCCTTCGTAGTCGGATCGTCAAAGTCGACTTCCACCAAAGCGAAATCCACCATCTCATCGAAAAGGCAGGACACCTTTGCCTCTATCAACACACATCGTGGCGTACCATCCTTTTTCGGCACTAGAATAATAGGAACAGCACAAGGACTAAAGGGATTGGCGTATATAACCTTTGTCGAGCAGCTCCTGTACTTGGCGCATAATCTCCTTCGTCTCCTCTGGATTAGTGCGGTATGGTGCGGTTGGGTAATGATGCACGGGAATTAAGTCAATTTGATGCTCAATCCCTCGAATAGGTGGTAATCCGGTGGCACGTCTTGTGGAAAGAGCGTCGGCGAACTCTGCAAAATGTTAGTGACAGCGAGGCGGCAAAGAAGGAAAACCGTCCTCGAATGAAAATAATGCCTCTTTGCACACAAAAGCATAGCAAACAGATTTGCTAAAATCTAGCTCATCAATATCAGATTTAGTGGCAATTAAACATGCACTTTTCAATTTAATTTCAGAAACAACACTAGATGGTTTACTATTAGGCTTCATATGTTGCTCAAATTCTTTTGCCACAATCTGATTTTCACTCTTATTTTCTCTGTTTTGCTTTATTAGCTCTATTAATATCATCTTTCAAAATGGACTCAGGAGTCATAGGAAGCAAAGTAATATTTTTATCCTTATGAACAAGAGTATCTTGATTGTTTCTACCATGGTGTCTGAAATTTTATCAAATTGCCATGGTCTACCAAGTAACAAGGAACATGCTTGCATAGGTACCACATCACAATCAACATAATCAGCATATGTAGAGATACTAAAATGCACACGAGCGATCGTGTTACCTTAACCTTGCATTTGTTGTTGAACCATTGGATGTAGTAAGGATGTGAATGTGGTCTTGTGGTGAGAGATAGCTTCTCCACCATCTCCATGCTAGCCAAGTTGTTGCAGCTCCTCCATCTATGATGCCACGAATAGAGCGTTCCTTCACAACTCCTTTGTATGGAACAAATTATGCCTCTGATTTTGCTCGACTTGTAACCTGCACACTCAAAACACGTTGAGCTACTAAACATTCATACTGTCGGCATCTTGACAGCCATGTATTGTGTCTCATGATCAGAATCATCTCCACCGTGTTCCTCATGTGTAATAAGAGCCAAAGTCTCCTCATCATAGTCACTAAGCGGACTCATACCCACCATCCTCGGTAGCAATCATCACGCTGAGATTTGCATTCTCTCATAAAATGTCCTCTTCCCTTACAATGACGACAAATAATATCACTTGTGTGCCTGTTGGCGCCATGGAAGAAGAACTCTGTCTGAGGCCCAGCGGTGTGCTCTTGGCGAGATAGTGGTGGTTGTGCACCTTTCTTGTATCACGGTTGGAGGTGGCTTTGAAGGAGGTGATGGTGCGGTGGAAGTAGATGATGCGTGGTGTCCATGATGAAGGTCGACTGCGAGAAAAGTTAGTGCGGCGCCAATGCTGTCGATCCTGCACTTCACGTTCAACTTTACAAGCAAGATGGAATAAGCAGTGATATTATTATAATCCTTATAGTCTAGAATGGTGCGAATCTCTCTATTTAATCCACCCGGAAAGCGTGCAAGCATAGCTTCATTCTCCTCAACAATACCACATCTAATCAAGCCGGTTTGTAATTCACGATAATATTCTTCTCTGAAATTTTTCCTTGTCTTAAGCGCTGCAATTTTTGAAGCAATTCACGTTGATAATATGGTGGAACCAGCGAGCGCATAGCAGTTTTCAAAGCAGCCCAAGTAATTTGGAGCAGGATATAATCTACAATGTTGAGACCACCAAACACATGCAAAGCTAGTGAAAGCACAAACAACAGCGAGGAACACGTCTCTCCTCGGGATATTGTAAACATGTAAATCGTTGTTCAGTTTCTAACTCCCAAGTAAGATATATATCAGGAACATATCTACCCTCAAATGGTGGAATATTCAATTTCAGTTTAGGGAGATGGTCATGATCGCGTACTGAGGGAGCCCTAACATTGCCATTATTTGCATGTGGGCGACCTGGTGGTTGTGGTGCTGGTGGTTGCGTGGTTACGATGTTGATCAACCTCATCCTCATAATCTCCCGCATACTCATCATCCTCCTCGGTACCAGCAGCAGCGATGGCAGAGCCCAGAAGCACCAACAGCGATGGCAGTGGCACGAAATTTTGTCTGGCTCAATAGGAACACGCTGAGCTCGTCCATCTGATTCGGAAGAGGCGTAGTTGTTGTCGTTCTTGAGGTGCGATAGGTGCAGCCGGCGGTGGTTGTGGAAAGCAGCGAGCAATTCATCAAACTTGCTATCAAGCTTTGTTTCAAGCGTCTTCTCAATGCCATCTATCTTCTCCATGGCCTCGTCAAATCTGTTTACCACATCTTGCACTGTCCACTCATCATTTGCTGAAATTTATCATGTAGTTGTTTGTTCGTCATGTTCTCCCAATCAGTCTCATCGACTTGTGATCCTGCCATGGTTAGCGACAATAGAAACACACAAGAATATGATCCTCTGAGACTACTAGGAAGTGGTGGTGGTGGTGTGGTGGGCGATCACAAATCCGTGAAGCAAATCTCAAATTCTTACAGTTCTTACCAGCAGCGGCGGTGATCGGCAACCGTTGTAATCAAAACTCTCAAAAGCTTGGATATAGCGATTGCGGGGAGAGTCAAGCGTCTGGCGTAGATGTATGTGGAGCTGGGAAGGCTTATAATATGGTAGCAAAAAGGTCGACAATAATCAATTCGAGAGATGCAAAGTTGAATAAGCGCTCAGCAGCGATCTTGTCTTTGGTCCTAGGCTGAACCGTGCTAGAGAGCGAGCCTAGAACACTAACAAAATCACGGTATTGCTGCGTAAACAAGGGAGGAGCACACTCTGATTTTTTTTCGCTCTTTTTTTTTTTTTTTTTGCTTTTTTTTTTTTTGCTGCTTTTTTTTTTTTTTGCGAAAAATCACTATAATGGCGAGTGTCTCAAAACTCTTCCATGTCAAACTGACAGGATGGGCACGAAATTTTTTTCGAACTTTTTTTTTTTTTGCTGGACCCAAAAGCTGAAGCAGGTCAAAAAACTTTCTCTAACGGGGATTGTCTCAATCGCTTAGAAACACCTAAAAATAGGATAGCGAAAATTTTTTTGTCCGTGCGTTTTGGAAAATTTTGGGCCTAAGCGGAGGTGGTTTCGGACTCTTTTTTTTTTTTTGGAAACCAACCTCTTCTACGGACGGCAAAAGATTGCTGGAATCCGAAACCTACTCAGACCAGGAAACACGAATCGGAAATTAGATGAATCCCGAAAACAAACCTAATATGCAAGGAACTCGGATTGGTGGTATATGCGGTGGTTGTATATGGCATGGTGGTGGTATATGGATCACGGATTGAGCGGTGGCGGATAGCGGTGGTGGTATATGGATCACGGATTGAGCGGTGGCGGATAGCGGTGGTGGTGGATGGCGAGGCGATGATAATGCGGCGGCGGCGTGACAACTTATGACCAGAACTCGAAACTCTAAAGACTAGACTCTAAGACCAGCAACTAGACACGGCGATGCAACCATAAATTCAACAATGCAAATCTGAGAAAAGATTATGCAAAGGCTCGGATTGGTTGGATAGGATGAACTAACCCTAATTTTTTTGTGGCTTTTTCGTGGACTATAGGTATGAAGAACAGACTCGATCTAAACTACGAAAAGCTGTAAAATCTCACCGAGCAACACGGAAATCGATACCACTTGATAGAGGCAAAGGTGTCCGTCTTTCGATGAGATGGTGGATTTCGCTTTGGTGGAAGTCGACTTTGGCGATCCGACTCTGACGTGCGAGGGCGTCGCATATATAGCAATCGCTAAACCAACTCAGAGAGGTTATTGACCCGCGCGAACACGATCAACGACCACGAGGTCTATTTCCTGCGAGCAAGCGAAGAACAAGCAAGCTGAGATTGCAATCTGGATATTGCGAATATAAGATGAAAGCTTTATTGATCAAGGTGGGGTTACTGTGGCGCCTTTATGCAGTCGTTGAACACAAGCGAAATGCAGCGAAGTTGCAGCTATGGCGAACTTTTGATCTAAACAAAACCCAAAGTCTAAGCGGTGCCCTAAGGGCTGTATATATGGAGGAAGAGGGGTGAATTTCGTGGCCCTTGGTGGAGGGTCGAAACTAACCCTATCTCTTGTTTCCCACACATCGGACTCTAAAATAGCCTATACTAATGTATTTCGAAATTACATGGGCTGGCCCAATAATAAGGTGTGTGAGCACCTAGAATAGCCTCTGGACGAAATTTATGAAGTGGCATCTTGTATATTTCGTCCAAGGCTTCATGCACTCATTATGGTGGCTTCAAAGTCCTGAAATCATCACTTGTAACTCCATTCTTGTCCCCCTTAGCATGCCATCATCTCCATGCTTGTTCTTGCTCCAATGTTCATCCTTCTCCAAGCTAGGCCCTTCATTTGTAAGCAAAACAAATGTATCCAATTTAAGCAGACATCATATTCTCATGAACATTAAAATCATTACCAAGAAAGCGAAAGTACACAGTAATTTAGTTGGCGTCTTGTGAGCTCTAGTAATTGGTCCACTATGTATAGCGGCGGGGGCTGTGGGTGTAACAATGGTATTGATGTCCTCATCAAGGGGTCGAAACTAACCCTATCTCTTGTTTCCCACACATATGGACTCTAAAAATACCCTATACTTATGTATTTCGAAATTACATGGGCTGGCCCAATAATAACGTGTGTGACACCTAGAATAGCCTCTGGACGAAATTTATGAAGTGGCATCTTGTATATTTCGTCAAAGACTTCATGCACTCATTATGGTGGCTTCAAAGTCCTGAAATCATCACTTGTAACTCCATTCTTGTCCCCTTAGCATGCCATCATCTCCATGCTTGTTCTTGCTCCAATGTTCATCCTTCTCCAAGCTAGGCCCTTCATTTGTAAGCAAAACAAATGTATCAAATTTAAGCACATCATATTCTCATGAACATTAGAATCATTACCAAAAAGCGAAAGTACACGGTAATTTAGTTGACGTCTTGTGAGCTCTAGTAATTGGTCCAGTATGAATAGCAGCAGGGGTTGTGGGCGTAACAATGGTATTGATGTCCTCATCATCCTTCCCTTCTTGAAATGAAGTCGTCCTCGACGGAAGTTCATCTTCCTCACCCAAATATGGCTTCAAATCTGCAATGTTAAAAGTGGGACTAACCCCAAAATCTGCAGGCAGCTCAAGTTTATATGCATTATCATTTACTTTATCCAACACCTTAAAGGGACCAGCAACACGTGGCATTAGCTTTGATTTGGGCAAATCAGGAAATCTATCCTTACGCAAATGTAACCAAACAAGATCTCCAGGTGCAAACACAACTTGTTTTCTACCCTTATCTCCAGCAAGTTTATATTTAGCATTCATACGCTCAATATTTTCCTTAGTTAACTCATGCATTTTTAAAATCAGTTCAGCACGTTCTTTAGCATCAAAATTAACCTTCTCTGAAGATGGAAGAGGCAACAAATCAATAGGTGCACGAGGTAGGAAACCATACACAACTTCAAAAGGGCACATCTTAGTAGTAGAATGCAATGAACGATTATAAACAAATTCAATATGAGGCAAGCATTCCTCCCACATTTTCTTATTATTCTTTAGAACAGCCCTAAGCATAGTAGACAATGTTCTATTGACTACTTCAGTTTGTCCATCAGTTTGGGGGTGACAAGTAGTACTAAAAAGCAGTTTAGTCCCCAGCTTAGCCCATAAACATCTCCAAAGGTGGCTAAGAAATTTAGTATCACGATCTGAAACAATAGTATTTGACACACCATGCAAGCGAATAATTTCACGAAAGAACAAATCAGCAACATTAACAGCATCATCGCTTTTATGACATGGTATAAAGTTTGCCATTTTCGAGAATCTATCCACGACAACAAATATGCTATCCGTCCCCTTCTTTGTTCTAGGTAAACCTAAAACAAAGTCCATAGATATATCCTCCCAAGGAACACTAGGTACAGGCAAAGGCATATATAAACCATGAGGATTGAGTCGTGACTTAGCTTTTTGACATGTAGTGCAGCGAGCAATAAAACGCTCAACATCCCGTCTCATCTTTGGCCAAAAGAAATGTGTAGCAAGTACGTCCTCCGTCTTCTTCACGCCAAAGTGTCCCATTAGTCCTCCTCCATCGCCTCCTGCAACAACAAAAAGGCGAAACAGAGCTAGCTGGAATGCATAGCTTGTTAGCACGAACACAAATCCATCATTAACGACAAACTTGTTCCATGTTCTTCCTTGTTTACAATTCTGCAATACATCTTTAAAATCAGCATCATGCACATATTGATCTTTGATGGTCTCCAAACCAAATATTTTGAAGTCAAGTTGTGAAAGCATAGTATAGCGACGAGACAATGCGTCAGCAATAACATTTTGTTTACCCTTCTTGTGTTTAATGACATAAGGGAAAGTCTCAATGAATTCAACCCATTTAGCATGTCTACGATTCAGTTTAGCTTGACATTTAATATGTTTCAAAGATTCATGATCAGAATGTATAACAAATTCTTTGGGCCATAAATAATGTTGCCATGTTTCTAATGTCCGAACAAGAGCATATAATTCTTTATCATAAGTAGAATAATTCAGACTAGGCCCACTCAATTTTTCAGAAAAGTATGCAACAGGTTTGCCATCTTGTAATAACACACCTCCTAATCCAATTCCACTAGCATCACATTCAAGCTCAAAAGTCTTATTAAAATCAGGAAGTTGGAGTAAAGGAGCATGTGTCAACTTATCTTTCAATATCGTGAAGGCTTCTTCCTGTGCGGTACCCCAAACGAAAGGCACATCCTTCTTTGTAAGCTCATTGAGAGGTGCAGCAAAGGTGCTGAAATCTCTCACAAAACGCCTTTAGAATCCAGCGAGGCCAAGAAAACTCCTCACTTGTGTGACCGTTTTGGGCTGCGGCCAACTCTCAATAGCTTCAATCTTGGCTTTATCAACTTCAATTCCCTGTGGAGTAACAACATAACCAAGAAAAGACACTCGGTCGGTGCAAAAGGTGCACTTCCCAAGGTTACCAAACAAACGTGCATCTCGTAGAGCAATAAAAACAGCACGTAAATGTTCCAAATGTTCTTCCAAAGATTTGCTATAAATCAGTATATCATCAAAATAGACTACCACAAATCGTCCAATGAAAGCACGTAAAACTTCGTTCATTAATCTCATGAAAGTACTAGGAACAGCACAAGGACTAAGGGATTCGCGTATATAACCTTTGTAGAGCAGCTCCTGTACTTGACGCATAATCTCCTTCGTATCCTCTGGATTGGTACGGTATGGTGCACGGTTGGGTAATGATGCACCGGGAATTAAATCAACTTGATGCTCAATCCCTCGAATAGGTGGTAATCCCGGTGGCATGTCTTGTGGAAAGACGTCGGCGAACTCCTGCAAAATGTTAGTGACAGCAGGTGGCAAAGAGGAAGGCACGTCCTCGAATGAAAATAATGCCTCTTTGCACACAAAAGCATAGCAAACAGATTTGCTAAAATCTAGCTCATCAATATCAGATTTGGTGGCAAGTAAACATGCACTTTTCAATTTAATTTCAGAAGCAACAGTAGATGGTTTATTATTAGGCTTCATGTGTTGCTCAAATTCTTTTGCCACAATCTGATTTTCACTCTTATTTTTCTCCTGTTTTGCTTTATTAGCTCTATTAATATCATCTTTCAAAATGGACTCAGGAGTCATAGTGATGAGGACATGACTACGTTGGATAAGACCAAAAATATTGCATACATCCATATTTGTCAGGTGATTTCTAGTGCAAACTATTCAATAATATATTTATGTTATCCAGAACAAAAATATTTCACATACTTTTGTGTTTTGTCTAATTGCAGGTGTATGGGACATTTATACAATCCACATATGAAGATAAGGGAAAAGGAGAAGTTTAGGTGCTGTTCAAAAAGTCTTCTCACGTCACTTTTGGGCCAAGAGAAGATAGAGTCCAAGTCTCTCACGTTCTGGATTCAGATTCGGACTGCACAGACATACCTGACTCAAAACGTCAACAACTTTTTCATACGGACTCCGAATTGGGTGATTCTTTTTTTGTTGGAAAGTAGATTTCATGCTCTTTCCAGCACAGTTGGAATCACCTTAAAATACATCCGGAGCGTTGAGTTATAGACGAAACAATCTGATGCTGCACCAGAATCCGAGTCAAACTACAAGTCCAAAGGTGTTCGTCACCTCCACTTGGGCCCATTGGCCTTGTACGACCTAGGGTTAGTTTTAGGCTGCCTTGGGACGTCCTCCACCTCCTTGGCCGCCACCCTTGCTCCTATATAAATAGATCCATCTAGTAGCTTTTCCTTGGGATTTGTTTAGTTAAAGTTAGCCAGCGCAACCGTGTGCCGTTTGTGTCCAACGACCAGACCAAGACCACTTCGGATCCCCACCATTATTAATACTTCATCCATATTCGCAATATTCAGATTGCTTTATCATATTCTTGTTTGTTCTTCGATTGCTTGCAGGAATAGACCTTCGTGGTCAGGTTGATCGTGCACCGGCGTGGTCAATAACCTCAGGAGATTGGTTTAGCGGTTGCTAAGGCGCAACGTCGTGCACGTTTGTAGTCGGATCGTCAAAGTCGTCTCCACCAAATCGATAGTTATCATCTCATCGAAAGATCGGGACACCCCGCCTCTATCAAGTGGTATCAGTTTTCAGGTTGCTCGGTGAGAATTTCCAGTTTTCCCTAGATTAGATTTATTTTCTTACCTATTGTCCAAGAAAAAGCCACAAAAAATAGTTAGATCTATTCACCCTTTGTCCAAGCCACTCTGAGCCTTTGCAATTGTCTTTTCATTGGTTGCATTATTGAATTATCGGTTGCATCGTCGTGTCGAGTTGCTGGTCTTAGTGTCTAGTTCCTTTAGAGTTTCGAGTTCTGTTCACATTAGTCACGCCGCTGCATCATTATCCTTCCGCTGTCCACCATCCCATCTATTAATTTCCACCACGTGCTCTGCGCTGTTCATTGTCATAATCATAGTTGAGGTCATTCACATCTTTGCCTGATCCAATCTGCATCTTATCTAGTTTGTCTTGTAAAGAGGGAGAAAAAAAAGAGAGAAAAAAAAGAAAAAAAAGAAAAGGAGAGAAGAAAAAGAAAAAAAAAGTGTGAGAAAAAAAAAGAGAGAAGAAAAAAATTCAGATCTATCTAGAATCAATCTCGTACCTGAATTCGGATTAGAATCTGTTTTGCGCACTGCTCAGTAAAACAGGTGTATCTTCCTCATCTGAAGTCCGTTTGGCTCCGTGAGTACTCAAATTGAAGCTAATGACGAGCCGCATGTAAATAGTTACAGAAGCTAGTTCAATATTTGACACCTCAAAATCGGCTTCTAAATAGGTCTTTTTGCCCTCCGAAATTCGTGAACACAGCTTGTTCCAATTTTTCAGGCCAGTTTAGAATTCTTTGACTCCTCATATCAACTCGGAATTGAGTGATTCTCTTTGTATTGGAAAGCTTGAGTTAGTAGCATTCTTTGCAAGAATTTATCAGAAAATTGGCTCAAACTTTTTAAGAAGAAAGTTGGAGAGAGTTGTTGTATATCCTACTTGGCAGTTGTTTTTCATCATTATCTTCACTTATATTTTCTTGTCAAGAGCTACTTAGTATCCTTCATTGATGCTAGTTGTGCTACGCCGTGACCTCATTAGTGTTCTAGGCTCGCGTCTCTAGTCGGTCTAGCCTAGGACCAGCACTGATACCGTCGTTGAGCGTTTATTCAACATTGCATCTTTGAATTGATTATTGCTAAATTTTGCTACCATATATAGCCAACCCAGCTCCACATATTTCTACACCGTGTATCGTCGTTCCCCGGCAATCGCTTTACACAATCTTGAGTTACTTGACACGCTGGTTGCTGTCACCACCACCGCATGGTAAGAACTTGTAAGATATTGATATTTGCTTTCTTGTGAGCACTTTACAACCACATCCTAGTAGTTCATAGGAACATTATTCTCGAATTTTGTTTCTTGTTTCTACTAATCATGACAGGTTTCGGAGATAGAAGTTCTTGGGCGACGAACACATCTTCACCATCACGAGAGTTGGGACAACACACACAAGCACATGGCCAGGTTAGCTCTTTACCGTCATTTGAGGGTAGATTTAATCCTGCTATTTATCTAGCTTGGGAGCTTGAAGTAGAACAAGTTTTTAGTCAACATGTTTTTACGAACTTGGCGAGTACGAGCTGCCACTAGGGCATTCTTGGTTTTGCTTCATTTGGTGGAGTGTGCATTGTAAGAAAAACATTGATAACCAACCCACAACTTGGAAAGATTTGAAAGATGTAATGAGAAAACAGTTTTCCCTCCTTACTATAAATCGTGAATTGCTTCATAAATTTGAACAATTTAAACAAGGCAATAACACTGTTCATACTTACTACCAAGAGTTCAAATCTTATATGCATCATTGTAACATAGAAGAATCTGAGGATGATACAATGAATAGATTTTTGGTGGTTTGAACCATGATATTCGAGCAAGATTTCAGTATATTCCTCGTTGCATTACGGTATGTATGTTCGTGCTTGTACCTTTGAGAGACAATTACAGGAGGATGCATTGGGTGACTACAACAACTACTATTCAGTTCATGCTCACCACCGTCGGTTGGTTCCTCCACCGTTGCACCTACTAGAGAAGCCCCACCTCGGATTGTGGCGCGACATCATCTCAAGAGTATGGTGCATTGTCTACGTGTGTACCTACATCAGCTCGTCTTTGCGACAAGGTAATGATAAAGGTATTGATGATATAACTTCACATGAGAATGATGCATCCCTAGTTAACTTGAATGCATCATGTGTTGAGTTACAGTGATTTGAGCACAACACCTATTTTAGAGAATCTTGATCTTGTCATGAATCGTCATGTGATCAAACAACTGAAATACCAACAATTTTGAGTGCACCCATTGAATTAACTGTTGATGCAAAAGAATCAATGTTTAATCGTTTTGATATGACCTCTAATCTTGGTGATGATTACGTGTCGAATGACTCATTGCATGTTTGCTTATCTAAGCATGTTGTAGCATGTAAATTTGATTCAAATAAGGTTTATTCACCAATGTTGGGATGGTTTAATGATGAACATTGTCAATCTTTTGAAATAAATAAGAGCTTCACTTATATGTGCAAACTGAGTTGCAATATTTTCATGTCTTCTAGTTCTCGTGCTAATTTGTTGGCTTTAGATTTTATGAACTATGCAAGTTACTCATCTATTCATGTGTCATATATGCAAAAATCAAGGGAAGTAAAATGGATAGCATATACATATACAACATGTACACCTTGTCTCTTTTGTTAGCCATATTTCAGATTAAGCAACGCCGAGGGACGGCTTTGTTTTCAAGAAGGGAGGATGATGAGGACATGACTACGTTGGATAAGACCAAAATATTGCATACATGCATATTTGTCGGTGATTTCTAGTGCAAACTATTCAATAATATATTTATGTTATCGAACAAAAATATTTCACATACTTTTGTGTTTTGTCTAATTGCAGGTGTATGGGACATTTATACAATCCACATATGAAGATAAGGAAAAGGAGAAGTTTAGGTGCTGTTCAAAAGTCTTCTCACGTCACTTTTGGGCCAAGAGAAGATAGAGTCCAAGTCTCTCACGTTCGGATTCAGATTCGGACTGCTGCAGACATACCTGACTCAAAACGTCAACAACTTTTTCATACGGACTCCGAATTGGGTGATTCTTTTTTTGTTGGAAAGTAGATTTCATGCTCTTTCCAGCACAGTTGGAATCACCTTAAAATACATCCGGAGCGTTGAGTTATAGACGAAACAATCTGATGCTGCACCAGAATCCGAGTCAAACTACAAGTCCAAAGGTGTTACGTCACCTCCACTTGGGCCCATTGGCCTTGTACGACCTAGGGTTAGTTTTAGGCTGCCTTGGGACGTCCTCCCACCTCCTTGGCCGCCCCCCTTGCTCCTATATAAATAGATCCATCTAGTAGCTTTTCCTTGGGATTTGTTTAGTTAAAGTTAGCCAGCGCAAACCGTACTGCCGTTTGTGTCCAACGACCAGACCAAGACCACTTCGGATCCCCACCATTATTAATACTTCATCCATATTCGCAATATTCAGATTGCTTTATCATATTCTTGTTTGTTCTTGATTGCTTGCAGGAATAGACCTTCGTGGTCAGAGTTGATCGTGCACCGGCGTGGTCAATAACCTCGGGAGATTGGTTTAGCGGTTGCTAAGGCGCAACGTCGTGCACGTTTGTAGTCGGATCGTCAAAGTCGTCTCCACCAAATCGATAGTTATCATCTCATCGAAAGATCGGGACACCCCGCCTCTATCACATAGGAAGCAAAGTAATATTTTTATCCTTATGAACAAGAGTATACTGATTGTTTCTACCATGGTGTACAGAATTTTTATCAAATTGCCATGGTCTACCAAGTAACAAGGAACATGCTTGCATAGGTACCACATCACAATCAACATAATCAGCATATGTAGAGATACTAAAATGCACACGAACAGTACGTGTTACCTTAACCTTGCCGCTGTTGTTGAACCATTGGATGTAGTAAGGATGTGGATGTGGTCTTGTGGTGAGAGATAGCTTCTCCACCATCTCCATGCTAGCCAAGTTGTTGCAGCTCCCTCCATCTATGATGGCCTTGAATAGAACGTTCCTTCACAACTCCCTTTGTATGGAACAAATTATGCCTCTGATTTTGCTCAGCTTGTGTAACCTGCACACTCAAAACACGTTGAGCAACTAAACATTCATACATGTGAGCATCTTCAGCAGCCATGTATTGTGTCTCATGATCAGAATCATCTCCACCGTGTTCCTCATGTGTAATAAGAGCCAAAGTCTCCTCATCATAGTCTGATGAGGACATGACTACCTTGGATAAGATCAAAAATATTTCATACATGCATATTTGTCAGGTGATTTCTAGTGCAAACTATTCAATAATATATTTATGTTATCCAGAACAAAAATACTTCACATACTTTTGTGTTTTGTCTAATTGCAGGTGTATGGGACATTTGTACAATCCACATATGAAAATAAGGGAAAAGGAGAAGTTTAGGTGCTGTTCAAAAAGTCTTCTCACGTCACTTTTGGGCCAAGAGAAGATAGAGTCCAAGTCTCTCACGTTCTGGATTCAGATTCGGACTGCACAGACATACCTGACTCAAAACGTCAACAACTTTTCATACGGACTCGAATTGGGTGATTCTTTTTTTGTTGGAAAGTAGATTTCATGCTCTTTCCAGCACAGTTGGAATCACCTTAAAAGCCGTCTGGAGCGTTGAGTTATGGACGAAACAATCTGACGCTGCACCAGAATCCGAGTCAAACTACAAGTCCAAAGGTGTTACGTCACCTCCACTTGGGCCCATTGGCCTTGTACGACCTAGGGTTAGTTTTAGGCTGCCTTGGGACGTTCTCCCACCTCCTTGGCCGCCACCCCTTGCTCCTATATAAGTAGATCCATCTAGTAGCTTTTTGCTTGGGTTTTGTTTAGATTAAAAGTTCGCCATAGCTGCAACTTCGCGTACTTCATTTGTGTTCAACGACCAGACAAAGGCGTCACAGAACCCCACCTTGATCAATAAAGCTTTCATCTTATATTCGCAATATCCAGATTGCAATCTCAGTTTCTTGCTTGTTCTTCGTTTGCTCGCAGGAAACAGACCTTCGTGGTCAGGTTGATCGTGCTCCGGCGTGGTCAATAACCTCTCGGAGTTGGTTTAGCGATTGCTAAGGCGGCGTCCTCAAGACGTTAAGTAGTCGGATCGTCAAAGTCGACTTCCACCAAAGCGAAATCCACCATCTCATCGAAGGCGGGACACCTTTGCCTCTATCAAAGAGGGGAGAATTTCGTGGCCCTTGGTGGAGGGTCAAAACTAACCCTATCTCTTGTTTCCCCCACATACGGACTCTAAAATAGCCTATACTAATGTATTTCGAAATTACATGGGCCTGGCCCAATAATAAGGTGACGCAGCACCTAGAATAGCCTCTGGACGAAATTTATGAAGTGGCATCTTGTATATTTCGTCCAAGGCTTCATGCACTCATTATGGTGGCTTCAAAGTCCTGAAATCATCACTTGTAACTCCATTCTTGTCCCCCTTGAGCATGCCATCATCTCCATGCTTGTTCTTGCTCCAATGTTCATCCTTCTCCAAGCTAGGCCCTTCATTTGTAAGCAAAACAAATGTATCCAATTTAGGCAGCATCATATTCTCATGAACATTAGAATCATTACCAAGAAAGCGAAAGTACACGGTAATTTAGTTGGTAGCCTGTGAGCTCTAGTAATTGGTCCAGTATGTATAGCAGCAGGGGCTGTGGGTGTAACAATGGTATTGATGTCCTCATCACTTGTGTGCCCTGTTGACGCCATGGAAGAAGAAGAGCTCTGTGCAGGCCCGATAGGTGTGCTCTTGGCAGATAGTGGTGGTTGTGCCTGCTTTCTTGTATCACGGTTGGAGGTGGCACCTGAAGGAGGTGATGGTGCAGTGGAAGTAGATGATGCACGTGGTGTCCATGATGAAGGTCGACCTGCGAGAAAAGTTAGTGGGCGCCAATGCATCGATCCTGCACTTCACGTTCAGCTTTACAAGCAAGATGGAATAAGCAGTGATATTATTATAATCCTTATAGTCTAGAATGGTCTGAATCTCTCTATTTAATCCACCCGAAAGCGTGCAAGCATAGCTTCATTCTCCTCAACAATACCACATCTAATCAAGCCAGTTTGTAATTCGATAATATTCTTCTACTGAATTTTTACCTTGTCTTAAGCGCTGCAATTTTTGAAGTAATTCACGTTGATAATATGGTGGAACCCAGCGAGTACGCATAGCAGTTTTCAAAGCAGCCCAAGTAGCTGGAACAGGATATAATCTACAATGTTCAGACCACCAAACACATGCAAAGCTAGTGAAAGCACAAACAGCAGCAGGAACACGTCTCTCCTCAGGATATTGTAAACATGTAAATCGTTGTTTAGTTTCTAACTCCCAAGTAAGATATATATCAGGAACATATCTACCCTCAAATGGTGGAATATTCAATTTCAGTTTAGGGAGATGGTCATGATCTCGTACCTGAGGGAGAGCCCTAACATTGCCATTATTTGCATGTGGACGACCTGGTGGTTGTGGTGCTGGTGGTTGCACGTAGTTCTGATGTTGATCAACGTCATCCTCGTTGATGAGGACATGACTACCTTGGATAAGACCAAAAATATTGCATACATGCATATTTGTCACGTGATTTCTAGTGCAAACTATTCAATAATATATTTATGTTATCCAGAACAAAAATACTTCACATACTTTTGTGTTTTGTCTAATTGCAGGTGTATGGGACATTTGTACAATCCACATATGAAGATAAGGGAAAAGGAGAAGTTTAGGTGCTGTTCAAAAAGTCTTCTCACGTCACTTTTGGGCCAAGAGAAGATAAAGTCCAAGTCTCTCACGTTCTGGATTCAGATTCGGACTGCACAGACATACCTGACTCAAAACGTCAACAACGTTTTCATACGGACTCCGAATTGGGTGATTCTTTTTTTGTTGGAAAGTAGATTTCATGCTCTTTCTAGCAAAGTTGGAATCACCTTAAAATCAGTCCGGAGCGTTGAGTTATGGACGAAACAATCTGACGCTGCACCAGAATCCGAGTCAAGCTACAAGTCCAAAGGTGTTATGTCACCTCCACTTGGGCCCATTGGCCTTGTACGACCTAGGGTTAGTTTTAGGCTGCCTTGGGACGTTCTCCCACCTCCTTGGCCGCCACCCCTTGCTCCTATATAAGTAGATCCATCTAGTAGCTTTTTCCTTGGGATTTGTTTAGTTAAAGTTAGCCATTGCAACCGTGTGCCGTTTGTGTCCAACGACCAGACCAAGACCGCTTACGGATCCCCACCTTTATCAATACTTTATATATACCGCAATATTCAGATTGCTTTTATCATATTCTTGCTTGTTCTTGATTGCTTGCAGGAATAGACCTTCGTGGTCGAGTTGATTGTGCTCGGCGTGGTCAATAACCTCTCGGAGTTGGTTTAGCGATTGCTAAGGCATAGCGTCGTGCATGTTTGTAGTCGGATCGTCAAAGTCATCTTCACCAAATCGATAGTTATCATCTCATCGAAGATCGGGACACCCCGCCTCTATCAAGTGGTATCAGTTTTCAGGTTGCTCGGTGAGAATTTCCAGTTTTCCCTAGATTAGATTTATTTTCTTACCTATTGTCCAAGAAAAAGCCACAAAAAATGGTTAGATCTATTCACCCTTTGTCCAAGCCACTCTGTGAGCCTTTGCAATTTTCTTTTCATTGGTTGCATTATTGAATTATTGATAGAGGCGAGGGTGTCCCGATCTTTCGATGAGATGATAACTATCGATTTGGTGGAGACGACTTTGACGATCCGACTACAAACGTGCACGACGTTGCGCCTTAGCAATCGCTAAACCAACTCCGAGAGGTTATTGACCACGCCGGAGCACAATCAACCCGACCACGAAGGTCTATTCCGCAAGCAATCGAAGAACAAGCAAGAATATGATAAAAGCAATCTGAATATTGCGGTATGTATGAAGTATTGAATAAGGTGGGGATCGTGTAAGCGGTCTTGGTCTGGTCGTTGGACACAAACGGTACACGGTTGCAATGGCTAACTTTTAACTAAACAAATCCCAAGCAAAAGCTACTAGATGGATCTACTTATATAGGAGCAAGGGTGACGGCCAAGGAGGTGGAGAACGTCCCAAGGCAGCCTAAAACTAACCCTAGGTCGTACAAGGCCAATGGGCCCAAGTGGAGGTGACGTAACACCTTTGGACTTGTAGTTTGACTCGGATTCTGGTGCAGCGTCAGATTGTTTCGTCCACAACTCAACGCTCCGGACGGCTTTTAAGGTGATTCCAATTGTGCTGGAAAGAGCATGAAATCTACTTTCCAACAAAAAAAGAATCACCCAATTCGGAGTCCGTATGAAAAAGTTGTTGATGTTTTGAGTCAGGTATGTCTGCAGTCCGAATCTGAATCCAAACGTGAGAGACTTGGACTCTATCTTCTCTGGCCCAAAAGTGACGTGAGAAGACTTTTGAACAGCACCTAAACTTCTCCTTTTCCCTTATCTTCATATGTGGATTGTACAAATGTCCCATACACCTGCAATTAGACAAAACACAAAAGTATGTGAAGTATTTTGTTCTGGATAACATAAATATATTATTGAATAGTTTGCACTAGAAATCACCTGACAAATATGCAAAGTAGTCATGTCCTCATCATCCTCCCTTCTTGAAAACAAAGTCCTCGGCGTTGTAATCTGAAATGTGGCTAACAAAAGAGACAAGGTGTACATGTTGTATATGTATATGTCATCCATTTTTACTTCCCTTGATTTTTGCATATATGACACATGAATAGATGAGTAACTTGCATAGTTCATAAAATCTAAAGCCAACAAATTAGCACAAGAACTAGAAGGCATGAAAATATTGCAACTCAGTTTGCACATATAAGTGAAGCTCTTATTTATTTCAAAAGTTTGACAATGTTCATCATTAAACCATCCCAACATTGGTGAATAAACCTTATTTGAATCAAATTTACATGCTACAACATGCTTAGATAAGCAAACAAGCAATGAGTCATTCGACACAGAATCATCACCAAGATTAGAGGTCATATCAAAATGATTAAACATTGATTCTTTTGCATCAACAGTTAATTCAATGGGTGCACTCAAAATTGTTGGTATTTCAGTTGTTTGATCACATGGCGCATTCATGGCGGTGTCAAGATTCTCTAAAATAGGTGTTGTGCTCAAATCACCGGGTAACTCAACACATGATGCATTCAAGTTAACTAGGGATGCATCATTCTCATGAAGTTATATCATCAATACCTTCTTTGTTACCTTGTCGCAAAGGCGTAGCTGATGTAAATACAGAGCGTAGACAATGCACCATGCTCTTGAGATGATGCGCTCACAATCCGAGGTGGGGCTGCTCTAGTAGGTGCAGCGGTGGAGGAACCAACGGCGGTGGTGAGCATGAACTGGAATAGTAGTTGTTGTAGTCACCCAATGCATCCTCCTGTAAGTGTCTCTCAAAGGTACAAGCACGAACATACATACCGAGTAATGCAACGAGGAATATCTGAAATCTTGCACGAATATCATGGTTCAAACCACCAAAAATCTATTCATTGTATCATCCTCAGATTCTTCTATGTCACAATGATGCATATAAGATTTGAACTCTTGGTAGTAAGTATGAACAGTGTTATTGCCTTGTTTAAATTGTTCAAATTTGCGAAGCAATTCACGACGATAGTAAGGAGGAGAAAACTGTTTTCTCATTACATCTTTCAAATCTTTCCAAGTTGTGGGTTGGTTATCAATGTTTTTCTTACAATGCACACTCCACCAAACAGAAGCAAAACCAGTAAATGCTCTAGTGGCAGCTCGTACTCGCTCAAGTTCAGAAAAGTCATGGTTACTAAAAACTTGTTCTACTTCAAACTCCCAAGCTAGATAAATAGCAGGATTAAATCTACCCTCAAATGACGGTAAAGAGATAACCTGACCATGTGGTTGTGTGTGTTGTCCCAACTCTCGTGATGGTGAAGATGTGTTAAATGCGTCCAAGAACTTCTATCTCGAAACCTGTCATGATTAGTAGAAACAAGAAACAAAATTCGAGAATAATGTTCCTATGAACTACTAGTATGTGGTTGTAAAGTGCTCACGATAAAGCAAATATCAATATCTTACAAGTTCTTACCATGCGGCGGTGGTGACGGGCAACCAGCGATGTCAAATAACTCGAAGATTGTGTAAAGCGATTGCGGAGGAGCGTCACGTATACGGTGTAGAAATATGTGGAGCTGGGTTGGCTATATATGGTAGCAAAAATTTAGCAATAATCAATTCAAAGATGCAATGTTGAATAAGCGCTCAACAATGACGGTCTTGTGCTGGTCCTAGGCTAGACCGGACTAGAGGCGAGCCTAGAACACTAATGAGGTCACGGCGTAGCACAACTAGCATCAATGAAGGATACTAAGTAGCTCTTGACAGCAAGATATAAGTGAAGATCCTGGCAGCGGTGAAGATAATGATGAAAAACAAGCGCCAAGCAGGACATACAACAACTCTCTCTCCAACTTTCCTCTTGAAAAGTTTGAGCCAATTTTCTGATAAATTCTTTCAAAGAATGCTACTAACTCAAGCTTTCCAATGCAAAAAGAATCACTCAATTCCGAGTTGATATGAGGAGTCAAAGAATTCTAAAACCGGCCTGAAAAATTGGAACAAGCTGTGTTCACGAACTTCAGAGGGCAAAAAGACCTATTTAGAAGCCGATTTTGAGGTGTCAAATAATGAACTAGCTTCTGCAACTATTTAGATGCGGCTCGTTGCTAGCTTCAATTTGAGTACTCACGGAGCCAAAACGGACTTCGTATGAGGAAGATACACCCGTTTTACTGAACAGTGCGCAAAACAGATTCCAATCCGAATTTAGGTACGAGATTGATTCTAGATAGATCCGTTTTTCAGGCCAGTTTTAGAATTCTTTGACTCCTCATATCAACTCGGAATTGAGTGATTCTTTTTCAAGAGGAAAGTTGGAGAGAGAGTTGTTGTATGTCTGCTTGGTAGTTGTTTTTCATCATTATCTTCACTACCGTTGTGATCTTCACTTATATCTTGCTGTCAAGAGCTACTTAGTAACCTTCATTGATGCTAGTTGTGCTCGCCGTGACCTCATTAGTGTTCTAGGCTCGCGTCTCTAGTCGGTCTAGCCTAGGACCAGCACGATACCATCGTTGGCGTTTATTCAACATTGCATCTCTGAATTGATTATTGCTAATCTTTTGCTACCATATAGCCAACCCAGCTCCATATATTTCTACACCGTGTATATATACGTTCCACGGCAATCGCTTTACACAATCTTGAGTTATTTGACATCGCTGGTTGCTGTCACCACCTGCGCATGGTAAGAACTTGAAATATTGGTATTTGCTCATCATCTCAAGAAGTATAGTGCGTTGTCTCGTCTGTACCTACATCAGCTACGCCTTTGCGACAAGGTAACGATAAAGGTATTGATGATATAACTTCACATGAGAATGATGCATCCCTAGTTAACTTGAATACATCATGTGTTGAGCTACCCACTACTTTGATCACACCACCTATTTTAGAGGATTATGTTGATAATTTGACTTTGCCATGTGATCAAACAACTGAAATACCAACAATTTTGAGAGCACCAATTGAATTAACTGTTGATGCAAAAGAATCAATGTTTAATCGTTTTGATATGACCTCTAATCTTGGTGATGATTACGTGTGAATGACTCATTGCATGTTTGCTTATCTAAGCATGTTGTAGCATGTAAATTTGATTCAAATAAGGTTTATTCCCCAATGTTGGGATGGTTTAAGGATGAACATTGTCAATCTTTTGAAATAAATAAGAGCTTCACTTATATGTGCAAACTGAGTGTAATATTTTCATGCCTTCTAGATCTTGTGCTAATTTGTTGGCTTTAGATTTTATGAACTATGCAAGTTACTCATCTATTCATGTGTCATATATGCAAAAATCAAGGAAGTAAAATGGATGGCGTATACATATACAACATGTACATCTTGTCTCTTTTGTTAGCCACATTTCAGATTAAGCAAGCGCCGAGGGGCGGCTTTGTTTTCAAGAAGGGAGGATGATGAGGACATGACTACCTTGGATAAGACCAAAATATTGCATACATGCATATTTGTCGGTGATTTCTAGTGCAAACTATTCAATAATATATTTATGTTATCGAACAAAAATACTTCACATACTTTTGTGTTTTGTCTAATTGCGTGTATGGGACATTTGTACAATTCACATATGAAGATAAGGAAAAGGAGAAGTTTAGGTGCTGTTCAAAAGTCTTCTCACGTCACTTTTGGGCCAGAGAAGATAGAGTCCAAGTCTCTCACGTTCGGATTCAGATTCGGACTGCACAGACATACCTGACTGAAAACGTCAACAACTTTTTCATACGGACTCCGAATTGGGTGATTCTTTTTTGTTGGAAAGTAGATTTCATGCTCTTTCCAGCACAATTGGAATCACCTTAAAATCCGTCCGGGCGTTGAGTTATGGACGAAACAATCTGACGCTGCACCAGAATCCGAGTCAAACTACAAGTCCAAAGGTGTTCGTCACCTCCACTTGGGCCCATTGGCCTTGTACGACCTAGGGTTAGTTTTAGGCTGCCTTGGGACGTCCTCCACCTCCTTGGCCGCCACCCCTTGCTCCTATATAAGTAGATCCATCTAGTAGCTTTTCCTTGGGATTTGTTTAGTTAAAGTTAGCCATTGCAACCGTGTGCCGTTTGTGTCCAACGACCAGACCAAGACCGCTTACGGATCCCCATCTTTACCAATACTTCATACATACTCGCAATATTCAGATTGCTTTTATCATATTCTTGCTTGTTCTTGATTGCTTGCAGGAATAGACATTAGTGGTCGAGTTGATGGTGCTCCGGCGTGGTCAATAACCTCTCGGAGTTGGTTTAGTGATTGCTAAGGCGCAACGTCGTGCACGTTTGTAGTCGGATCGTCAAAGTCGTCTCCACCAAATCGATAGTTATCATCTCATCGAAAGATCGGGACACCCCGCCTCTACCACAATCAACACACATACGTGACGTACCATCCTTTTTCGGCACTAGAATAATAGGAACAGCACAAGGACTAAGGGATTCGCGTATATAACCTTTGTCGAGCAGCTCCTGTACTTGACGCATAATCTCCTTCGTCTCCTCTGGATTGGTACGGTATGGTGCACGGTTGGGTAATGATGCAGGGAATTAAGTCAATTTGATGCTCAATCCCTCGAATAGGTGGTAATCCGGTGCACGTCTTGTGGAAAGAGCGTCGTGACTCTGCAAAATGTTAGTGACAGCGAGGGGGCAAAGAGGAAAACACGTCCTCGAATGAAAATAATGCCTCTTTGCACACAAAAGCATAGCAAATAGATTTGCTAAAATCTAGCTCATCAATATCAGATTTGGTGGCAAGTAAACATGCACTTTTCAATTTAATTTCAGAAGCAACAGTAGATGGTTTATTATGAGGCTTCATGTGTTGCTCAAATTCTTTTGCCACAATCTGATTTTCACTCTTATTTTTCTCCTGTTTTGCTTTATTAGCTCTATTAATATCATCTTTCAAAATGGACTCAGGAGTCATAGCAAGCAAAGTAATATTTTTATCCTTATGAACAAGAGTATCTTGATTGTTTCTACCATGGTGTCTGAAATTTTATCAAATTGCCATGGTCTACCAAGCAACAAGGAACATGCTTGCATAGGTACCACATCACAATCAACATAATCAGCATATGTAGAGATACTAAAATGCACACGAGCGATGCGTGTTACCTTAACCTTGCATTGTTGTTGAACCATTGGATGTAGTAAGGATGTGGATGTGGTCTTGTGGTGAGAGATAGCTTCTCCACCATCTCCATGCTAGCCAAGTTGTTGCAGCTCCCTCCATCTATGATGGCCGAATAGAGCGTTCCTTCACAACTCCTTTGTATGGAACAAATTATGCCTCTGATTTTGCTCAGCTTGTGTAACCTGCACACTCAAAACACGTTGAGCAACTAAACATTCATACTGTCGGCATCTTGACAGCCATGTATTGTGTCTCATGATCAGAATCATCTCCACCATGTTCCTCATGTGTAATAAGAGCCAAAGTCTCCTCATCATAGTCACTAAGCGGACTCATACCCACCATCCTCGGTAGCAATCATCACCGCTGAGATTTGCACTCTCTGCAAAATGTCCTCTTCCCTTACATGACGACAAATAATATTACTTGTGTGCCTGTTGGCGCCATGGAAGAAGAAGAGCTCTGTGCAGGCCCGGCGGTGTGCTCTTGGCGAGATAGTGGTGGTTGTGCACCTTTCTTGTATCACGGTTGGAGGTGGCACTGAAGGAGGTGATGGTGCGGTGGAAGTAGATGATGCGTGGTGTCCATGATGAAGGTCGACACTGTAGAAAAGTTAGTGCGGCGCCAATGCTGTCGATCCTGCACTTCACGTTCAGCTTTACAAGCAAGATGGAATAAGCAGTGATATTATTATAATCCTTATAGTCTAGAATGGTCTGAATATCTCTATTTAATCCACCCGAAAGCGTGCAAGCATAGCTTCATTCTCCTCAACAATACCACATCTAATCAAGCCGGTTTGTAATTCACGATAATATTCTTCTCTGAATTTTTACCTTGTCTTAAGCGCTGCAATTTTGAAGTAATTCACGTTGATAATATGGTGGAACCCAGCGATACGCATAGCAGTTTTCAAAGCAGCCCAAGTAGTTTGGAGCAGGATATAATCTACAATGTTGAGACCACCAAACACATGCAAAGCTAGTGAAAGCACAAGCAGCAGCGGAACACGTCTCTCCTCGGGATATTGTAAACATGTAAATCGTTGTTCAGTTTCTAACTCCCAAGTAAGATATATATCGGGAACATATCTACCCTCAAATGGTGGAATATTCAATTTCAGTTTAGGGAGATGGTCATGATCTCGTACTGAGGAGCCCTAACATTGCCATTATTTGCATGTGGGCGACTGGTGGTTGTGGTGCTGGTGGTTGCACGTAGTTACGATGTTGATCAACCTCATCCTCGTAATCTTCCACATAATCATCCTCCTCGGTACTAGCAGCGGTAGTAGTAGCAAAAAGCACCAACAGCGATGGCAATGGGACCAGAATTTTGTCTGGCTCAATAGGAACCGCTGAGCTCGTCCATCTTGATTCGGAAGGGCGTAGTTGTTGTCGTTCTTGAGAGGTGCGATAGGTGCAGCCGGCGGTGGTTGTGGAAAGCGAGCAATTCATCAAACTTGCTATCAAGCTTTGTTTCAAGCGTCTTCTCAATGCCATCTATCTTCTCCATGGCCCGTCAAATCTGTTTAGCACATCTTGCACTGTCCAATCATCATTTGCTGAAACTTATCATGTAGCTGTTTGTTAGTCGGGTTCTCCCAATCAGTCTCATCGACTTGTGATCCTACCATGGTTAGCAGCAAATAGAAACACACAAGAATATGATCCGACAAACTACTAAGAAGTGGTGGTGGTGTATCACAAACCGTCAAGCAAATCTCAAATTCTTACGGTTCTTACCCGGCGGTGGTGATCGGCAACCGTTGTAGTCAAAACTCTCAAAGCTTGGATATAGCGATTACGGGGAGAATCAAGCATACGGCGTAGATGTATGTGGAGCTGGGAAGGCTTATGATATGGTAGCAAAAATGTCGGCAATAATCAATTGAGAGATGCAAAGTTGAATAAGCGCTCAACAGCGATCTTGTCTTTGGTCCTAGGCTGAACCGTGCTAGAGGCGAGCCTAGAACACTAACAAAATCACGGCTGCTGCGTAAACAAGGGAGGAGCACACTCTGAATTTTTTTCTCTTTTTTTTGCTCATAACAATTTTTTGGAAAAGTCTACAAATGGTCTAAAAACTGCCTAGCCAGAATTTTCCGGACTTAGTTTTTTTGAAGCTGGAACTATTTTTCTTCTGCGGATGGCTTGGAAGTTGGGGAGTCCTCTGCTTTGTCACGACTTCGGATGTCGCGTGATCTGGAAATCGAGAACAATGCAACAATTCTTGGACTCGGAATAGGGTGGTGGCGGAGATGAATCTGGTGGAACTTCGGTTTGGTGGCGGAGATGAGTCGGTGGAACTTCGGATGGTGGCGGAGATGAATCTGGTGGAACTTGGGCCAGGCGTGATGGCGGCGGATATGTGGTGGCGTATATGGATTCGGATTGGCGGTGAATATGTGGTGGTGGTATATGGCGTGGCGGCGTGACAACCTGTGAGCGAACTCGAAACTCTAAAGACTAGGCGCTAAGACCAGCAACTTGACACGGCGATGCAACCGCAAATTCAACAAAGCAAATCTGAGAGAAGATTATGCAAAGGCTCAGATTGGTTGGACGGGATGAACTAACCCTAATTTTTTGGCTTTTTAGTGGACTATAGGTATGAAGAACAGACTCGATCTAAACTACGAAAAACTGTAAAATCTCACGAGCAACTTTGGCTGATACCACTTGATAGAGGCAAAGGTGTCCGTCTTTCGATGAGATGGTGGATTTCGCTTTGGTGGAAGTCGACTTTGGCGATCCGACTACTGGCGTCTTGAGGGCGTCGCATATAGCAATCGCTAAACCAACTCCGAGAGGTTATTGACCCGCGAAGAACACGATCAACGACCACGAGGTCTATTTCCTGCGAGCAAGCGAAGAACAAGCAAGCTGAGATTGCAATCTGGATATTGCGAATATAAGATGAAAGCTTTATTGATCAAGGTGGGGTTACGTGGCGCCTTTATGCAGTCGTGGAACACAAGCGAAATCTGTGAAGTTGCAGCTATGGCGAACTTTTAATCTAAACAAAACCCAAGTCTAAGCGGTGCCCTAAGGGCTGTATATATGGAGGAAGAGGGGTGAATTTCGTGGCCCTTGGTGGAGGGTCGAAACTAACCCTATCTCTTGTTTCCCCACATCGGACTCTAAAATAGCCTATACTAATGTATTTCGAAATTACATGGGCTGGCCCAATAATAAGGTGTGCAGCACCTAGAATAGCCTCTGGGCGAACTTTATGAAGTGGCATCTTGTATATTTCGTCCAAGGCTTCGTGCACTCATTATGGTGGCTTCAAAGTCTGAAATCATCACTTGTAACTCCATTCTTGTCCCCCTTAGCATGCCATCATCTCCATGCTTGTTCTTGCTCCAATGTTCATCCTTCTCCAAGCTAGGCCCTTCATTTGTAAGCAAAACAAATGTATCCAATTTAAGCAGACATCATATTCTCATGAACATTAGAATCATTACCAAAAAGCGAAAGTACACAGTAATTTAGTTGGCGTCTTGTGAGCTCTAGTAATTGGTCGATATGTATAGCGGCGGGGGCTATGGGTGTAACAATGGTATTGATGTCCTCATCGGTTTATATATGCCTTTACTGTACCTAGTGTTCCTTGGGAGGATATATCTATGGACTTTGTTTTAGGTTTACCTAGAACAAAGAAAGCGAGGATAACATATTTGTTGTCGTGGATAGATTCTCGAAAATGGCACACTTTATACCATGTCATAAAAGCGATGATCTTTGTTAATGTTGCTGATTTGTTCTTTCGTGAAATTATTCGCTTGCATGGTGTGCCAAATACTATTGTTTCAGATCATGATACTAAATTTCTTAGCCACTTTTGGAGATGTTTATGGGCTAAGTTGGGGACTAAACTGCTTTTTAGTACTACTTGTCACCCCCAAACTGATGGACAAACTGAAGTAGTCAATAGAACATTGTTTACTATGCTTAGGGGTGTTTTGAAGAATAATAAGAAAATGTGGGAAGAATGCTTGCCTCATATTGAATTTGCTTATAATCGTTCATTGCATTCTACTACTAAGATGTGCCCTTTTGAAATTGTGTATGGTTTCCTACCTCGTGCACCTATTGATTTGTTGCCTCTTCCATCTTGGAGAAGGTTAATTTTGATGCTAAAGAGCGTTACGAATTGATTTTAAAAATGCATGAGTTAACTAAGGAAAACATTGGCGTATGAATGCTAAATATAAACTTCTTTGGAGATAAGGGTAGAAAACATGTTGTGTTTGCACGGAGATCTTGTTTGGTTACATTTGTGTAAAGATAGATTTCCTAATTTGCATAAATCAAAGCTAATGCCACGTCTTGATGGTCCTTTTAAGGTGTTAGAAAATAAATGATAATGCATATAAACTTGAGCTACTGCAGATTTTTGGGGTTAGTCCACTTTTAACATTCAGATTTGAAGCCATATTTGGGTGAGGAAGATGAACTTCCGTCGAGGCGACTTCATTTCAAGAAGGGAGGATGATGAGGACATCAATATAATTGTTACACCCACAACCCTGCTGCTATACATCTTGGACCAATTACTAGAGCTCGCATACGCCAACTAAATTACCGGGACTTTCGTTTCTTGGTAATGATTCTAATATTCATGAGAATATGATCTGCCTAAGTTGGATACATTTGTTTTGCTTACAAATGAAGGGCCTAGCTTGGAGAAGGATGAACATTGGAGCAAGAACAAGCATGGAGATGATGGCATGCATGAGAGGGACAGAATGGAGTTTCAAGTGATGATTTCAGGACTTTGAAGCCACCATAATGAGTGCATGAAGCCTTGGACGAAATATACAAGATGCCACTTCATAAATTTCGTCGGAGGCTATTCTAGGTCTTCGTCACCTTATTATTGAGCCAGGCCCATGTAATTTCGAAATACATTAGTATAGGCTATTTTTAGAGTCCGTATGTGCGTGGAAACAAGAGATAGGGTTAGTTTGGACCCCTCCACCAAGGGCCACGAA
>JAHHZJ010002536.1:0-63580 GCA_021437245.1 Aegilops speltoides
TGCAAGGTATGACAAAGATGTCGTCGAAGTTACCGTCCGTGGCGAAGATGAGTAGCCGACCAAAATGGCGTTTGTTGTTGATGTCACAGCGCCTAAATAGCGAAACACAAGAGGACACGAAATCTCACTCAAATTGTCGAACTCAAATTGAATGGTAATCGGAGGTTGAGTCTTGGGGTTTGGCAAGTGGAAATGGTGGTGGAAGGGGTGGGGGTGTATGAAAGTGTGGATGGTGGTGGAGATGGATGGTGGGCTCTGAAGCTGCAGTTTGGCGAAGAAGCGGATGATCCGGGCTAGGGCGGATGATCGTAGCGTCGAGATGATCCGGGACTTAGTCCGGATGATCCGGGCAGGTCAACCACCTGCAGGAACTGCTGGGAAGAACTCCAAAGCGGGGAAATTTGGCGATTTGAGGATTTTGGATGGATTCGAGGGAGAAGGTGGGGAAACACAACATCCACGAGTTACACGGAATCCACGAATCAAAATCAACAAAACATCATCAAAACTAACAAATCACAAAAAAAATTGGGGGCATTTTTGTGGGGATTTTCGGATTTTAGGGCGAAAACAACAAAATCAAGCTAGAAATCACGGGTAGGGGCTCCAAAAGCGTGATCAGCGTGGCTCATGATACCATATGATGTGGGGTGGAACCCTAATTAGTCGATCTTTCACGTTTGGAGGGGATCCTACGGAGGAAACACGAAGAACAGCGGAAGCACGAGGGAAACAGGGGAAAGCGAGAGAGAATCACTCAACCAACAAGGAATCGATCACACAAGTGCTAGATCAACATACACACATGAGATCGACAAGATACATAGTCAACTAGGGTAAGGATACAAAGGCGTTCATCTCCAAGAGGAGGCCTTGATGTTCTTCCCAAGATAGGGGTCTTGAATCCAAGAGATCTTCTCGAAGGAGGTCGATCTCAGGAGAAGTAACCGAGTGGATGAGCAAAGGCTCTCACACAAATATGAGCTAATCAATGCTAAGTCTCAAAGTGAGGAGAGGGGTCCTATATATAGAGTGCAGGCGAAGGGTACATGGGCTTAGACCAACCACGCGCACACCTGTGGCGGATAATCCGGACGGTCCGGATGATCGAGGCGGGGACGGATGAGCGGAGGGTGGTGATGGTCGCGAGGGCGGATGTCGGTGGTGGTCAGACGTCGGGCGAGTCGGATGATCGGGGCGTGACCGGATGGTCGACCGGGGAGGAGCCTGTTGCCTCTGATCGTTATGGCCGGATCGTCCGGGCTCTGTCCGGATCGTCCGGGCTTCCGTCCGGATCGTCCGGCCTCTCTAGTCCTTGTTGCTTTCTTCTCTCCGTCTTCATGCATGCCTTCCGCTTCCGGTTCTCCTCGCTTCCTAGCATCTTCATGGTCGACTCCTTGGTGCCTGAGTATGCATAGAGTTTCCATTTGAGGTAGTAACCATGTCTCATGTGAATCGAAGGAGAGTTGTGAGAGGAGTGATGTCACCTCGGTTTCAAGAGCTCTTGCACGTGCTCGAGTCATCGGTCGTTGTGGTGTTGTAGGTGTTGATGTAGAGTCCATGGGGATGATGGAAGGATGCTCCGCATCAGCCTAGCTTGGAGAAGGATGAACATTGGAGCAAGAACAAGCATGGAGATGATGGAATGCGCAAGGAGGACAAACGGAGTTACAAGTGATGATTTCGGGACTTTGAAGCCACCATAATGAGTGCATGAAGCCTTGGACGAAATATACAAGATGCCACTTCATAAATTTCGTCCGGAGGCTATTCTAGGTCTTTGCGTCACCTTATTATTGGGCCAGGCCCATGTAATTTCGAAATACATAAGTATAGGCTATTTTTAGAGTCCGTATGTGTGGGGAAACAAGTGATAGGCTTAGTTTCGGACCCCTCCACCAAGGGCCACGAAATTCATCCCCTCTTCCTCGATATATACAGCCCTTAGGGCACCATTTAGACTTTGGGTTTTGTTTAGATTAAAAGTTCGCCATAGCTGCAACTTCGCGTACTTTGTTTGTGTTTAACGACCAGACAAAGGCGTCATAGAACTCCACCTTGATCAATAAAGCTTTCATCTTATATTCGCAATATCTAGATTGCAATCTTAGTTTCTTGCTTGTTCTTTGTTTGCTCGCAGGAAACAGACCCTCGTGGTCAGGTTGATCGTGCTCCGGCGTGGTCAATAACCTCTCGGAGTTGGTTTAGCGATTGCTAAGGCGCGGCGTCCTCGCTGCGTTCGTAGTCGGATCGTCAAAGTCGACTTCCACCAAAGCGAAATCCACCATCTCATCGAAGGCGGGACACCTTTGCCTCTATCAAGTGGTATCAGATTTCCAGGTTGCTCGGTGAGATTTTCGATTTTTCGTAGTTTAGATCGAGTCATTCTTCATACCTATAGTCCACGAAAAAGCCACAAAAAAATTAGGGTTAGTTCATCCTATCTGAACCGATCGAGCCTTTGCATAATCTTTTCGCATTTGCATTGTTGAATTTGCGGTTGCATCGTCGTGTCTAGTTCTTTGGTCTTAGAGTCTAGTCTTTTAGAGTTTGAGTTACGGTCATAAGTTGTCACGCCGCCCGCACCATTATCATCATACTGCCATCTACCATCACCGCTTATCCGCCACCGCTTGAATCCGTATCCATATACCACCACGCTTATCGCCACGCTTGAATCCGTATCCATATACCACCACGCTTCCATATATCACCACGCTGCCATCTACCGCCATATATCCACCACCAATCCGAGTTCCTTGCATATTAGGTTTGTTTCGGGATCCACCTAGTTTTCCGATTCGTGTTTCCTTATGCGAGTAGGTTTGGATTCAGCAATCTTTTGTCGTCAAGTAGAAGAGGTTGGTTTCCAAAAAAAAGTCGAAACCACCCTCTGTTTAGGCCAAAATTTTCAAAAGCATGCGGGACAAAAAAATTTCGGCTATCCTATTTTAGGTGCTTCTAAGCGTATTGAGCGATCGCCTTTATAGAAAGTTTTTTGACCCGTTTCAGTTTTGGGTCCGGGCGTCGAAAAAAAATTTGGTCAAAAATTTTGAGAACATCTGTCGGTTTGACCGGGAAGAGTTTTGAGACACTCGCCATTATAGTGATTTTAGCAAAAAAAAAAAGCAGCGCAAAAAAAAAGCGAAAAAAATAAAATTTCAGTGTGCTTTTCCTTGTTTACGTGCTTGTGCCGTGATTTTGTTAGTGTTCTAGGCTCGCGTCTCTGCGGTCTAGCCTAGGACCGCCTGATACCATCGTTGGCGTTTATTCAACTTTGCATCTCTGAATTGATTATTCTTGACCTTTTACGCTACCATATTATAAGCCTTCCCAACTCCACATACATCTCGTCGTGCGTTTGATTCTCCACAGTAATCGCTATATCCAAGCTTTGAGAGTTTTGACTACTAGCGGTTGCGATCACCACCTTCTTTGAGTAGGCTGGTAAGAATTTGAGATTTGCTTGACGGGTTTGTGATACACCACCACCACTTCTTAGTAGTCTGTAGGATCATATTCTTGTGTGTTTCTATTTGCTGCTAACCATGGTAGGATCCTGGCAGATGAGGCTGATTAGGAGAACTGACGAACAAACAGCTACATGATAAGTTTCACAAATGATGATTGGACAGGTGCAAGATGTGCTAAACAGATTTTGCGAGGCCATGGAGAAGATAGATGGCATTGAGAAGGCGTTTGAAACAAAGCGATAGCAAGTTTAATCAATTGCTCGTCGTTTTCCACAACCACCTTGGCTGCACCTATCGCACCTCTGCAACAACAACAACTCGCCCCTTCCGAATCGGTATGGGCCAGGCTCAGCGTGTTCCTATTGAGCGAGGACAAAATTCTGGTGCATTGCTGCTCTGCTGTTGGTGCTTCTTTGGCTCCTGCTCTGCTGCTGCTGCAGTGCCGAGGAGGATGATGAGTTCTGGGGCGAATATGAGGATGAGGTTGATCAACATCGAACTACGTGCAGCCACGGCACCACCACCACCACCGGTCGACCTCGGTATTTATTAGTAATGGTAGGCTGCACCACCACCTCAGTGCGAGATGATGTCCATATTCCTAAACTGAAATTGAATATTCCACCATTTGAGGGTAGATATGTTCACGATATATATCTTACTTGGGAGTTAAGCTGAACAACGTTTTACATGTTTACAATATCCAGGAGGCGGGTTCTTTCTTCTTTGTTTGTGCTTTCACTAGTTTTGCATGTGTATGGTGGTGCGAACATTGTAGATTATATCCTATTCCGCTACTTGGGCTTCTTTGAAAACTGCTATGCGTACTCGTTGGGTTCCACCATATTATCAACGTGAATTGCTTCAAAAATTGCAGCGTTTAAGACAAGGAAAAAATTCTGTAGAAGAATATTATCGGGAATTTCAAGCGGCATGATTAGATGTGGTATTGTTGAGGAGAATGAAGCTATGCTTGCACGTTTATAGGTGGATTAAATAGAGATTCAGACCATTCTAGAGTATAAGGAGTATACTAATATCACTCGTTTATTCCATCTTGCTTGTAAAGCTGAGCGTGAAGTCTTGAGGATCGACAAGCATTTTGCGAACTAACTTTCTGCAGGTCAACTTTCATCATGGACACGCGTGCATCCTCTACTTGCACTACACGGCACCTCCATCATTGCTACCTCCGGCCGTGATACAAGCGAGCACAACCCCACTATCGCCAAGAAGCGCACTGCCGGGCCTACAGAGCTCTTCTTCTTCCATGGCATCAAGCTGGGCACACAGTGATATTATTTGTCGTTGTTGTAAGGAAGAGGTCATTATGCGAGAGAATGCAAATCTCAGCGTGTGATGATTGCTCACGAGGATGGTGGGTATGAGTCCGCTAGTGACTATGATGAGGAGACATTGGCTCTTATTACGTGAAGAACGGGGTGGAGATGATTACGATCATGAGGCGCAATACATGGCTCTGAAGGCTTTGGCGGCGGTATGAATGTTTAGTTGCTCAGCGTGTTTTGAGTGTGCAGGTCACACAAGTGAGCAAAATCAGAGGCACAATTTGTTCCATACCAAGGGAGTTGTCAAGGAATGTTACATGCGGCGTCATCATAGGCGGAGAAGCTGCAACAACTTGGCTAGCATGGAGATGGTGGAGAAGCTATCTCTCGCCACAAGACCACATCCACATCCTTACTACATCCAATGGTTCAACAACAGCGGCAAGGTTAAGGTAACACGTCTTGTTCTTGTGCATTTTAGTATCTCTACATATCTGATTATGTTGATTGTGATATGGTACCTATGCAAGCATTTCCTTATTACTTGGTGGACCATGGCAATTTGATAAAATTCTGTACACCATGGTAGAAACAATCGGTATACTCTTGTTCATAAGGATAAAATATTACTTTGCTTCCTATGATTCTGAGTCCATTTTGAAAGATGATATTAATAGAGCTAAGAAAGCAAAACAGGAGAAAAATAAGAGTGAAAATCAGATTGTGGCAAAAGAATTGAGCGACATATGAAGCCTAATAGTAAACCATCTAGTGTTTATACGAAATTAAATTGAAAAGTGCATGTTTACTTGCCACTAAATCGATATTGATGAGCTAGATTTTAGCAAATCTGTTTGCTATGCTTTTGTGTGCAAAGAGGCATTATTTTCATTCAGGGCGTGCCTTCCTCTTTGCCTCCTGCTATCACTAACATTTTGCGGGGAGTTATTTGGCGTCTTTCCACAAGGCGTGCCACAGGATTACCGCCTATTCGAGGATTGATCATCAGTTGACTTAATTCCGGTGCTTCTTTGCCAAACCGTCGCCATCCGTACCAATCCGGAGAGCGAAGAAGATTATCGTCAAGTACAAGAGCTGCTCGACAAAGGTTATATACGAATCCCTTAGACCTTGTCTTTGTTCCTATTATTCTAGTGCGAGAAAAAGGATGGTACGTCACGTATTTGTGTTGATTGTAGAGGCATTAATAATATTACTATTAGTTATCGTCATCCTATTCCTAGGCTAGATGATATGCTTGATGAATTGAGTGGCTCTATAATATTCTCCAAAGTTGATTTGCGTAGTGGATACCATCAAATTCGTATGAAATTGGGGATGAATGGAAAACAGCATTTAAAACTAAGTTTGGATTATATGAGTGGTTAGTCATGCCTTTTGGGTTAACTAATGCACCTAGTTCTTTCATGAGATTAATGAGCGAAGTTTTCGTGCTTTCATTGGACGATTTGTGGTAGTTTACTTTGATGACATATTGATTTATAGCAGATCTTTGGAGGAACATTTGGAACATTTACGTGCTGTTTTTATTGCTCTCGTGATGCGTTTGTTTGGTAACCTTGGGAAGTGCACCTTTTGCACCGACCGAGTGTCTTTTCTTGGTTATGTTGCTACTCCACAGGGAATTGAAGTTGATAAAGCCAAGATTGAAGCTATTGAGAGTTGGCGCAGCCGAGCGGTCACACAAGTGAGGAGTTTTCTTGGCCTCATTTGGATTCTATAGGCGTTTTGTGAGAGATTTCAGCACCATTGCTGCACCTCTCAATGAGCTTACAAAGAAGGATGTGCCTTTTGTTTGGGGTACCATACGGAAGAAGCCTTCACGGTATTGAAAGATAAGTTGACACATGCTCCTTTACTCCAACTTCCTGATTTTAATAAGACTTTTGAGCTTGAATGTGATGCTAGTGGAATTGGATTAGGAGGTTTGTTATTGCAAGATGGCAAACCTGTTGCATACTTTTCTGAAAAATTGAGTGGGCCTAGTCTGAATCACTCTACTTATGATAAAGAATTATATGCTCTTGTTCGGACTTTAGAAACATGGCAACATTATTTATGGCCCAAAGAATTTGTTATACATTCTGATCATGAATCTTTGAAACATATTAAAAGTCAAGCTAAACTGAATCGTAGACATGCTAAATGGGTTTAATTCATTGAGACTTTCCCTTATGTCATTAAACACAAGAAGGGTAAAGAAAATGTTATTGCTAATGCATAGTCTCATCGCTATACTATGCTTTCACAACTTGACTTCAAAATATTTGGTTTGGAGACCATCAAAGATCAATATGTGCATGATGCTGATTTTAAAGATGTATTGTAGAATTGTAAAGAAGGAAGAACATGGAACAAGTTTGTCGTTAATGATGGATTTGTGTTCGTGCTAACAAGCTATGCATTCCGGCTAGCTCTGTTAGTCTTTTGTTGTTGCAGGGAGGCACATGGAGAAGGACTAATGGGACACTTTGGCGTGAAGAAGGCGGAGGATGTACTTGCTACACATTTCTTTTGGCGAGAGATGAGGCGGGATGTTGGCGTTTTATTGCTCATTGCACTACATGTCAAAAAGCTAAGTCACGACTCAATCCTCATGGTTTATATATGCCTTTACTGTACCTAGTGTTCCTTGGGAGGATATATCTATGGACTTTGTTTTAGGTTTACCTAGAACAAAGAAGGGAGGATAGCATATTTGTTGTCGTGGATAGATTCTCGAAAATGGCACACTTTATACCATGTCATAAGCGATGATGATGTCAATGTTGCTGATTTGTTCTTTCGTGAAATTATTAAGCTTGCATGGTGTGCCAAATACTATTGTTTCAGATCATGATACTAAATTTCTTAGCCACTTTTGGAGATGTTTATGGGCTAAGTTGGGGACTAAACTGCTTTTAGTACTACTTGTCACCCCCAACTGATGGACAAACTGAAGTAGTCAATAGAACATTGTCTACTATGCTTAGGGCTGTTCTAAAGAATAATAAGAAAATGTGGGAGGAATGCTTGCCTCATATTGAATTTGCTTATAATCGTTCATTGCATTCTACTACTAAGATGTGCCCTTTTGAAATTGTGTATGGTTTCCTACCTCGTGCACCTATTGATTTGTTGCCTCTTCCATCTTGGAGAAGGTTAATTTTGATGCTAAAAAGCGTGCTGAATTGATTTTAAAAATGCATGAGTTAACTAAGGAAAACATTGAGCGTATGAATGCTAAATATAAACTTCTTTGGAGATAAGGGTAGAAAACATGTTGTGTTTGCACTGGAGATCTTGTTGGTTACATTTGCGTGAGATAGATTTCTGATTTGCGCAAATCAAAGCTAATGCCACGTCTGCTGGTCCCTTTAAGGTGTTGGAGAAAGTAAATGATAATGCATATAAACTTGAGCTGCTGCAGATTTTGGGGTTAGTCCACTTTTAACATTGCAGATTTGAAGCCATATTTGGGTGAGGAAGATGAACTTCCGTCGAGGCGACTTCATTTCAAGAAGGGAGGATGATGAGGACCCTAATTAAATCGATCTTTCACGTTTGGAGGGATCCACGGAGGAAACATGAAGAACAGCGGAAGCACGAGGGAAACAGGGAAAGCGAGAGAATCACTCAACCAACAAGGAATCGATCACACAAGTGCTAGATCAACATACACATAAGAGATCCATTAGATACATGGTCGACAAAGGTAAGGATACAACGGAACCGTTCATCTCCCGAGAGGAGGCCTTGAATCCACGAGGATCTTCCGTAAAGGGTCTTGTATCGAGAGGATCTTCTCCGAAGAGGCGCGGTCTCTCACGAGGAGGAGATCCGATAGATGGCGTAGCTCTATCTCTAACAGAGCTAAATCAGCGGTAAGTCTCAAAGTGAGGAGAGGGGTCCTATATATAGAGTTTGGGGCGAAGGGTACATGGGCTCAGCCAAGTCGCGCCTGGTGAGTCCGAATGATCCGGATGGTGGCGGATGATCCGGGTGTCGAGGTCCGGATGATCCAGGCGACCGTCCGGATGATCGGCTTCGTCGAGGGCTTCTATGGTCTTGGCGCCGATGCGGATGATCGGGAGGTCGGATGATCCATTGGGCGGATGATCCGGGCCTTGTCGGATGTCGACTTTGTCTCCGACAGCCGCTCCGTCTTCCTCTTCTCCTTTCTTCCGTCTTCGCTTCCATGCTTGGCCTTGGTCCTTGGATTCTCCTTGGTCATCGATAGGCGAGGTGTCGATCTTCGATGAGATGATAACTATCAATTTGGTGGAGCGACTTTGTGATCCGACTACAAGCGTGCCTGACGTTGCGCCTTAGCAATCGCTAAACCAACTCCGAAGGTTATTGACCACGCGGAGCACAATCAACGACCACGAAGGTCTATTCCTGCAAGCAATCGAAGAACAAGCAAGAATATGATAAAAGCAATCTGAATATTGTGAGTATGTATGAAGTTTTGATAAAGGTGGGGATCCGTGGCGTTCTTGGTGCAGTCGTTGGACACAAGCGAAGTTCACGAAGTTGCAATGGCTAACTTTTAACTAAACAAATCCCCCAGGAAAAAGCTACTAGATGGATCTACTTATATAGGAGCAAGGGGTGACGGCCAAGGAGGTGGGAGGACGTCCCAAGGCAGCCTAAAACTAACCCTAGGTCGTACAAGGCTCATGGGCTCAAGTGGAGGTGACGTAACACCTTTGGACTTGTAGTTTGACTCGGATTCTGCTGTGGTGTCAGATTGTTTCGTCCATAACTCAACGCTCCGGACGGATTTTAAGGTGATTCCAGTTGTGCTGGAAAGAGCATGAAATCTACTTTCCAACAAAAAAAGAATCACCCAATTCGGAGTCCGTATGAAAACGTTGTTGGCGTTTTAAGTCAGGTATGTCTGTGCAGTCCGAATCTGAGTCCAAAACGTGAGAGACTTGGACTCTATCTTCTCTTGGGCCAAAAGTGACGTGAGAGAACTTTTTGAACAGCAAATAAACATCTCTTTCTTCCTTATCTTCATATGTGGATTGTACAAATGTCCTATACACCTGCAATTAGACAAAACAGAAAAGTGTGTGAAGTATTTTTGTTCTGGATAACATAAATAGATTATTGAATAGTTTGCACTAGAAATCACACGACCAGTATGCATGTATGCAATATTTTGGTCATATCCAAGGTAGTCATGTCCTCGTCATCCTCCTTCTTGAAAATAAAAGCCGTCCTCGGCGTTGCTTAATCTGAAATGTGGCTAACAAAAGAGACAAAGGTGTACATGTTGTATATGTATATGTCATCCATTTTACTTCCCTCAATTTTTGCATATATGACACATGAATAGATGAGTAACTTGCATAGTTCATAAAATCTAAAGCCAAAAATTAGCACAAGAAGTAGAAGGCATGAAAATATTGCAACTCGGTTTGCACATATAAGTGAAGCTCTTATTCATTTCAAAAGATTGACAATGTTCATCATTAAACCATCCCAACATTGGTGAATAAACCTTACTTGCATCAAATTTACATGCTACAACATGCTTAAATAAGCAAACATGCAATAAGTCATTCAACACGAATCATCACCAAGATTATAGGTCATGTCAAAATGATTAAACATTGATTCTTTTGCATCAACAGATTAATTCAATGGGTGCACTCAAAATTGTTGGTATTTCAGTTGTTTGATCACATAGCGCATTCATGGCGGTATCAAGATTCTCTAAAATAGGTGTTGTGCTCAAATCACGGGTAACTCAACACATGATGCATTCAAGTTAACTAGGGATGCATCATTCTCATGTGAAGTTATATCATCAATACCTTCTTTGTTACCTTATGCATAAAGGCGTAGCTGATGTAGGTACACGTAGATAATGCACCATACTCTTGAGATGATGTCGCTCACAATCGAGGTGGGGCTTCTCTAGTAGGTGCAGCGGTGGAGGAACCAACCGGCGGTGGTGAGCATGAACTGGAATAGTAGTTGTTGTAGTCACCCAATGCATCCTCCATGCTTGTCTCTCAAAGGTACAAGCACGAACATACATACCGGTAATGCAACGAGGAATATCTGAAATCTTGCACGAATATCATGGTTCAAACCACCAAAAATCTATTCATTGTATCATCCTCATATTCTTCTATGTCACAATGATGCATATAAGATTTGAACTCTTGGTAGTAAGCATGAGCAGTGTTATTGCCTTGTTTAAATTGTTCAAATTTGCGAAGCAATTCACGACGATAGTAAGGAGGAAAAACTGTTTTCTCATTACATCTTTCAAATCTTTCCAAGTTGTGGGTTGGTTATCAATGTTTTTCTTACAATGCACACTCCACCAAGCGAAGCAAAACCGATAAATGCTCTAGTGGCAGCTCGTACTCGCTCAAGTTCGGAAAAAACATCTTGACTAAAAACTTGTTCTACTTCAAGCTCCCAAGCTAGATAAATAGCAGGATTAAATCTACCCTCAAATGACGGTAAAGAGCTAACCTGGCCATGTGCTTGTGTGTGTTGTCCCAACTCTCGTGATGGTGAAGATGTGTTAAATAGTCCAAGAACTTCTATCTCGAAACCTGTCATGATTAGTAGAAACAAGAAACAAAATTTGAGAATAATGTTCCTATGAACTACTAGGATGTGGTTGTAAAGTGCTCACAGATAAAGCAAATATCAATATCTTACAAGTTCTTACCATGCGGCGGTGGTGACGAGGCAACCAGCGGTGTCAAGTAACTCTGCAGTTGTGTAAGCGATTGCCGGAGTTAACGTCACGTATACGGTGTAGAAATATGTGGAGCTGTGTTGGCTATATATGGTAGCAAAAATTTAGCAATAATCAATTCAAAGATGCAATGTTGAATAAGCGCTAAGCAATGATCTTGTGCTGGTCCTAGGCTAGAGCGGACTAGAGGCGAGCCTAGAACACTAATGAGGTCACGGCGTAGCACAACTAACATCAATGAAGGATACTAAGTAGCTCTTGACATAAGATATAAGTGAAGATAATGATAAAACAAGCGCCAAGCGGGATATACAACAACTCTCTCTCCAACTTTCCTCTTAAAAAGTTTGAGTCAATTTTACGATAAATTCTTGCAAAGAATGCTCTAACTCAAGCTTTCCAATACAAAGAGAATCACTCAATTCGAGTTGATATGAGAGTCAAAGAATTCTAAAACGGCACGAAAAATTGGAACAAGCTGTGTTCACGAACCCGGAGGGCAAAAGACCTATTTAGAAGCGATTTTGAGGTTTCAAATATTGAACTAACCGTAACTATTTACATGCGGCTCGTCATTAGCTTGATAGGCGAGGTGTCGATCTTCGATGAGATGATAACTATCAATTTGGTGGAGCGACTTTGTGATCCGACTACAAGCGTGCCTGACGTTGCGCCTTAGCAATCGCTAAACCAACTCGAAGGTTATTGACCACGCGGGAGCACAATCAACGACCACGAAGATCTATTCCTGCAAGCAATCGAAGAACAAGCAAGAATATGATAAAAGCAATCTGAATATTGTGAGTATGTATGAAGTTTTGATAAAGGTGGGGATCCGTAAGCGGTCTTGGTCTGGTCGTTGGACACAAACGAAGTTCACGAAGTTGCAATGGCTAACTTTTAACTAAACAAATCCCCCAGGAAAAAGCTACTAGATGGATCTACTTATATAGGAGCAAGGGGTGACGGCCAAGGAGGTGGGAGGACGTCCCAAGGCAGCCTAAAACTAACCCTAGGTCGTACAAGGCTCATGGGCCCAAGTGGAGGTGACGTAACACCTTTGGACTTGTAGTTTGACTCGGATTCTGCTGCAATGTCAGATTGTTTCGTTCATAACTCAACGCTCCGGACGGATTTTAAGGTGATTCCAGTTGTGCTGGAAAGAGCATGAAATCTATTTTCCAACAAAAAAAGAATCACCCAATACGGAGTCCGTATGAAAACGTTGTTGGCGTTTTAAGTCAGGTATGTCTGTGTAGTCCGAATCTGAGTCCAAAACGTGAGAGACTTGGACTCTATCTTCTCTTGGGCCAAAAGTGACGTGAGAGAACTTTTTGAACAGCAAATAAACATCTCTTTCTTCCTTATCTTCATATGTGGATTGTACAAATGTCCCATACACCTGCAATTAGACAAAACACAAAAAAGTGTGAAGTATTTTTGTTCTGGATAACATAAATAGATTATTGAATAGTTTGCACTAGAAATCACCTGACCAGTATGCATGTATGCAATATTTTGGTCATATCCAAGGTAGTCATGTCCTCATCATCATCTTGGTTGTACACGAGTGTATACAAGGTCCACGCTTTGAGGTAGTAGCAAGTGTCTCATATGCGGAATGTGGCGGTTAGGAGAGGTGAATTCACCTTGTGTCCAATGGCGTATGTTAGAGGTCTCGTCATATGTCCACTTGGGGCTTGGAGAGTAGTCGGAGTGTACATGGGGATGAGCGTGGGATGCTCGCATCATATCCCCCCTTGGGAAAGATCCGACCTCGGATCGTGATCCTCATCACCATGGAAGCGGTTGTCGTGAGCGGACTTGTAGTTGGACGAAGTTGAAGACATGGTGCAATCCGCGTAGTCAAGGTGTCGCCAGAATGATAGATATGCAAAAGAGCAAACACAAGCAACACTCGGAAATACAATGGTTAAGCGCACACAAAGTGTCCATCATGAAAGAATGAGTGCATGCGGCAAGATTGGTTCGACTAAGCGCATGAAGCTTATCAAGATGATCTAGAATGAGATGCAAAGTATTCATGGGAGGAAATGTAGTCATTGTGCACACAAATGTGTTGTAAATATGATCAATGCAACCATGGTGCAAAATGATGTCATAGTGAGATGGTTTATCAATAGCATGAATATGGCAATGGATGCTCAATATGTATATGTTATCATGCAATTGATGATGGACAATATGATCATGATGTATGAATATGCCATCAAGGAAGATCACAACAAATTGGCTAAGGAAGTGAACAATCTCATATATCATGGATGACATGGTAATACAAGATGCAACCTACCGTGTCAATCCCGAAGAAACCAAGGAGATTCAGCGGCAAGTACAACAACTAATGGAAACAGCGGTCATATGCGTGAAAGCTTAAGCCCTTGTGCCATGCCCGTTATACTTGTGCCTAAACCCGATGGAAGTTTCCGCTTGTGCTCCAATTGTAGACCTATAAATGCTATCACCGTGCGCTATAGGCATCCCATTCCTCACTTAGATGATATGCTTGATGAACTTAGTGGAGCCAACTTTTTCTCAAAAATTGATCTTAAAAGTGGCTATTATCAAATCCGCATTCATGAGGGTGATGAATGGAAAACTGCTTTCAAAACAAAATTTGGTCTATATGAGTGGTTGGTCATGCCTATGGGTTTGTCGGAAGCTCCCGGAACTTTCGTGCGTCTTATGCATCATGTACTTCGTCCATACATTGGAATCTTTGTTGTGGTTTACTTCGATGATATTCTTGTGTTTAGCAAAACCATGAAAGAGCATCTTGATCATGTTAAGCTTGTTTTGCAAACACTTTGAAAGGAAAGTCTTTATGCCAATTTGAAAAAATGCACTTTTGGAGTTGACAAAGTGGTTTTCTTGGGTTTCGTTATCTCTTCCAAGGGTGTCCATGTTGATGAAACTAAGATCAAAGCAATTAAAACTTGGCTAACCCACCAATTTGCAACAAGTCTTGAAGTTTCCTTGGTCTTGCAGGTTTTATAAATAAGCTTTGTGAAAAACTTTAGCACTATTGCAGCTCCTTTGCATGCTTTGAGTAAGAAGAATACTCCTTTTGTTTGGGGACCTTTGCAATCAACGCTTTTGATGAGCTCAAGTCTTTGCTTACTCATGCTCCAATTCTTGCTTTACCAAATTTTGACAAAACTTTTGAGGTTCATTGTGATGCAAGTGGTACGGAATAGGCGGAGTTTTAATGCAAGAAAAAGCGAGTCATTGCTTATTTTAGTGAAAAACTCTCCGGTGCTCAACTTAACTATCCGTGTATGACAAGGAATTGTATGCTTTAGTCGTGTGCTACATGTTTGGGAACATTATCTTAGACCTCATGAGTTTATCATCCATACCGATCATGAAGCAGCTTAAGTACTTGAAAGGTCAAACTAAATTGAACAAGCGTCATGCCAAATGGAGTGAATTTATTGAATCTTTTCCATATGTGATCAAGTACATTAAGGGCAAGGAAAATGTAGTTGCGATGCACTTTCACGCATATGCGCTTGTCACCCAACTTGAGTTGAATGTTATTGGTTTTGAGCACATCAAAGATTTGTATGCTAGTGATCCATCTTTTGCACCTCATTATGCTAAATGTTTGGCCATACATATTGGGAACAATATTACCTCAAGGATGGTTATCTTATGAGAGCTAACAAACTATGCATACAGAGTCTTCTCTTCGTTTGCTCCTTTTGCAAGAGGCTCATGGCGGTGGACTCATGGGACATTTTGGAAGCGACAAGACCTTCGCCACGCTCTCCAAGAACTACTTTTGGCCCAAGATGTTTTGAGGCGTCTCACGCTTCACCACCGATGCTCAACATGCGCAAAGCTAAGTCAGCTCAATCTCATGGTCTTTACATGCCTCTTCCTATTCCTTATCAACCTTGGGAAGACATTAGCATGGACTTTGTACTTGGTTTGCCTAGAACTCAAAATGGAAAAGACTCCTTATTTGTTGTTGTGGATCGATTTTCTAAAATGGCACATTTCATCCCTTGCAACAAGGTGAGCGATGCTTCACATATTGCAAATCTCTTTTGTAGGAAATCTTGCGCCTCCATGGAGTACCAAAGTCAATCGTCTCCGACCATAGCGTCAAGTTCTTGAGTTACTTTTGGAAAACTCTTTGCGTAAGCTCGGAATCAAGCTCTTGTTCTCCTCCGCATACCACCCTCAAACCGGGCCAATGGGCGGGGTGACGAACGGACGCTCTCCACTCTACTTGGCGTGTTGATCAAGAAGAACATCAAGGAGTGGGGCGTGTCTACCCATCGCCGAAATCGCCTACAACGCGCAAGACACTCGACGACAAGCAAGTCCCCTTCGAGGTCGTCTCTGACTTCAATCCATTGTCCCCATTGGACATTCTACCTCTACCTCTACAAGGCGCACCAACCTCGGCGCAAGTGCCGTGCAAACTACATCAAGAAAATGCATGAAGAGACAAGACACACCATCGGCGCCACGTACAGCGACTAGCGTCCAAGCTCAACATCAACAAGCAACCCATGATCTTCAACATAGGTGATCTCGTGTGGCTACACCTTCGCAGGAGCAGCTTCCCCAGCGAGCATAAGTCAAACTTCTACCTCGAGCGATGGACCCTTCAAGGTGTTATGCGCTACAACAACGGTGCATACAAGCTCGACATACCAGCGACAAGTACAGCGTGGCGACACCTTCAACGTCAAGACCTATCGCCTTTCCATGGTGATGAAGATCTAGATCGAGGTCGGATCCTTTCGAAGGAGGGATATGATGCGGAGCATCCTTCCATCATCCCCATGGACTCTACATCAACACCTACAACACCACAGGACCGATGACTCGAGCACGTGCAAGAGCTCTTGAAACGGTGACATCACTCCTCTCACAACTCTCCTTGATTCACATGAGACATGGTTACTACCTCAAGCGGAAACTCTATGCATACTCGGGCACCAAGAGTCGACCATGAAGATGCTAGGAAGCAAGGAGAACGAAGCGGAAGACATGCATGGAGATGGAGAAAAGCAACAAGGACGAGAGAAATTTGGGCGTTAGGACGGAGGCGGACGATCGAGACGAGCGGATGATCCGGACCCGGTCCGGACGATCCGGCTTCTAGCGACGAAAGCAGCAAGCTCTCCCGGCCGGACCATCCGGGTCTCGTCCCGGATCATCCGGACCCCGCCCGGACGTCCGGACCGCCATCCGGACATTCGGCCCGTCGCCGCCACCAGCCGAGCCTCCAGCTCATCTGGGTCCCCACCCGGATCATCCGGGCCAGCCCAGATCATCCGGACCCTCGTCCGGATCATCCGGCCAGCGCCTGCGTGCGCGTGTTGGGCTGAGCCCATGTACCCCTTCGCCCCAAACTCTATATATAGGACCCCATCTCCTCACTTTGAGACTTAGCATTGGATTAGCTCATATTTGTGTGAGAGCCTTTGCTCATCCACTCGGTTACTTTTCCTCGGAGATCAGGACCTCCTTCGGTGAAGATCCTTGCAGTTCAAGACCCTACCTAGGGAAGAACATCAAGGCCTCCTCTTGGAGATGAGCGGTTCCTTTGTATCCTTACCCTAGTTGACTATGTATCTTGTGGATCTCATGTGTGTATGTTGATCTAGCACTTGTGTGATCGATTCCTTGTTGGTTGAGTGATTCTCTCTCATTTTCCCGTGTTTCCCCTCGTGCTTCGCGTGTTCTTCGTGTTTCCTCCGTGGGATCCCCTCAAGCGTGAAAGATCGGCGAATTAGGGTTCCACCTACATCATCCTCCCTTCTTGAAATGAAGTCGTCCTCGGTGAGCTCATCTTCCTCACCCAAATAAGGCTTCAAATCTAATGTTAAAAGTGGGACTAACCCCAAAATCTGCAGGTAGCTCATGTTTATATGCATTATCATTTATTTTCTCTAACACCTTAAAGGACCATCGGCACGTGGCATTAGCTTTGATTTACATAAATTAGAAATCTATCTTTACATAAATGTAACCAAACAAGATCTCGGTGCAAACACAACATGTTTTGTACCCTTATCTCCAACAAGTTTATATTTAGCATTCATCGCTCAATGTTTTCCTTAGTTAACTCATGCATTTTAAAATCAATTCAGAGCGTTCTTTAGCATCAAAATTAACCTTCTCCGAAGATGGAAGAAGCGACAAATCAATAGGTGCGAGGTAGGAAACCATACACAATTTCAAAAGGGCACATCTTAGTAGTAGAATGCAATGAGCGATTATAAGCAAATTCAATATGAGGCAAGTGATAGAAGCGGAGGTGTCCGTCTTTCGATGAGATGGTGGATTTCGCTTTGGTGGAAGTCGACTTTGGCGATCCGACTCTGGCGTGAGAGGGCGTCGCGCCTTATATGTCGCTAAACCAACTCAGAGGTTATTGACCACGCGAGACACGATCAACGACCACGAGGTCTATTTCCTGCGAGCAAGCGAAGAACAAGCAAGCTGAGATTGCAATCTGGATATTGCGAATATAAGATGAAAGCTTTATTGATCAAGGTGGGGTTACTGTGCGCCTTTATGCAGTCGTTGAACACAAGCGAAATGCTGCGAAGTTGCAGCTATGGCGAACTTTTGATCTAAACAAAACCCAAAGTCTAAGCGGTGCCCTAAGGGCTGTATATATGGAGGAAGAGGGGAGAATTTCGTGGCCCTTGGTGGAGGGTCGAAACTAACCCTATCTCTTGTTTCCCCCACATACGGACTCTAAAATAGCCTATACTAATGTATTTCGAAATTACATGGGCTGGCCCAATAATAAGGTGTGTGCAGCACCTAGAATAGCCTCTGGACAGAAATTTATGAAGTGGCATCTTGTATATTTCGTCCAAGGCTTCATGCACTCATTATGGTGGCTTCAAAGTCTGAAATCATCACTTGCAACTCCATTCTTGTCCCCTTAGCATGCCATCATCTCCATGCTTGTTCTTGCTCCAATGTTCATCCAAGCTAGGCCCTTCATTTGTAAGCAAAACAAATGTATCCAATTTAAGCGACATCATATTCTCATGAACATTAGAATCATTACCAAAAGCGTAAGTACTGGTAATTTAGTTGGCGTCTTGTGAGCTCTAGTAATTGGTCCGATATGTATAGCGGCGAGGGGCTGTGGGTGTAACAATGGTATTGATGTCCTCATCATCCTCCCTTCTTGAAATGAAGTCGTCCTCGACGGAAGTTCATCTTCCTCACCAAATATGGCTTCAAATCTGCAATGTTAAAAGTGGGACTAACCCCAAAATCTGCGAGGCAGCTCAAGTTTATATGCATTATCATTTACTTTCGCCAACACCTTAAAGGGACCAGCGACACGTGGCATTAGCTTTGATTTGCGCAAATCGGAAATCTATCCTTACATAAATGTAACCAAACAAGATCTCGGTGCAAACACAACATGTTTTCTACCCTTATCTCCGACAAGTTTATATTTAGCATTCATCGCTCAATGTTTTCCTTAGTTAACTCATGCATTTTTAAAATCAATTCACACGTTCTTTAGCATCAAAATTAACCTTCTCCGAAGATGGAAGAAGCAACAAATCAATAGGTGCGGTAGGAAACCATACACAACTTCAAAGGGCACATCTTAGTAGTAGAATGCAATGAGCGATTATAAGCAAATTCAATATGAGGCAAGCATTCCTCCCACATTTTCTTATTTTTCTTTAGAACAGCCCTAAGCATAGTAGACAATGTTCTATTGACTACTTGGTTTATCCATCGGTTTGGGGGTGACAAGTAGTACTAAAAGCAGTTTAGTCCCCAACAGCCCATAAACATCTCCAAAAGTGGCTAAGAAATTTAGTATCACGATCTGAAACAATAGTATTTGGCACACCATGCAAGCGAATAATTTCACGAAAGAACAAATCAGCAACATTGGCGACATCATCGCTTTTATGACATGGTATAAAGTGTGCCATTTTGAGAATCTATCCACGACAACAAATATGCTATCCCTCCCCATCTTTGTTCTAGGTAAACCTAAAACAAAGTCCATCGATATATCCTCCCAAGGAACACTAGAGTGCGGCAAAGGCATATATAAACCATGAGGATTGAGTCGTGACTTAGCTTTTGACATGTAGTGCAGCGAGCAATAAAGCGCTCAACATCCGTCTCATCTTTGGCCAAAAGAAATGTGTAGCAAATCGTCCTCCGTCTTCTTCACGCCAAAGTGTCCCATTAGTCCTCCTCCATCGCCTCCTGCAACAACAAAAGGCGAGCGGAGCTAGCTGGAATGCATAGCTTGTTTACGGAACACAAATCCATCATTAACGACAAACTTGTTCCATGTTCTTCCTTCTTTACAATTCGCAATACATCGTTAAAATCAGCATCATGCACATATTGATCTTTGATGGTCTCCAAACCAAATATTTTGAAGTCAAGTTGTGAAAGCATAGTATAGCGACGAGACAATGCATCGACAATAACATTTTCTTTACCCTTCTTGTGTTTAATGACATAAGGAAAGTCTCAATGAATTCAACCCATTTAGCATGTCTCGATTCAGTTTAGCTTGACTTTTAATATGTTTCAAAGATTCATGATCAGAATGTATAACAAATTCTTTGGGCCATAAATAATGTTGCCATGTTTCTAAAGTCGAACAAGAGCATATAATTCTTTATCATAAGTAGAGTAATTCAGACTAGGCCCACTCAATTTTTGAGAAAAGTATGCAACAGGTTTGCCATCTTGTAATAACACACCTCTAATCCAATTCCACTAGCATCACATTCAAGCTCAAAAGTCTTATTAAAATCAGGAAGTTGGAGTAAAGGGCATGTGTCAACTTATCTTTCAATATCGCGAAGGCTTCTTCATGCGATACCCCAAACAAAGGCACATCCTTCTTTGTAAGCTCATTGAGAGGTGCAGCAATGGTGCTGAAATCTCTCACAAAGCGCCTCTGAAACCAGCGAGTCAAGAAAACTCCTCACTTGTGTGACCGTTTTGGGCTGCGGCCAACTCTCAATAGCTTCAATCTTGGCTTTATCAACTTCAATTCCTTGTCGAGTAACAACATAGCCAAGAAAAGATACTCGATCGGTGCAAAGGTGCACTTCCCAAGGTTACCAAACAAGCGTGCATCACGTAGAGCATTAAAAACAACACGTAAATGTTCCAAATGTTCTTCCAAATATTTGCTATAAATCAGTATATCATCAAAATAGACTACCACAAATCGTCCAATGAAAGCACGTAAAACTTAGTTCATTAGTCTCATGAAAGTACTAGGTGCATTAGTTAACCCAAAAGGCATGACTAACCATTCATATAAACCAAACTTAGTTTTAAATGTTGTTTTCCATTCATCTCCCAATTTCATACGAATTTGATGGTATCCACTCATAAATCAACTTTGGAGAATATTGTAGAGCCACTCAATTCATCAAGCATATCATCTAGCCTAGGAATAGGGTGGCGATAACGAATAGTGATATTATTAATGCCTCTACAATCAACACACATCGTGATGTACCATCCTTTTTCGGCACTAGAATAATAGGAACAGCACAAGGACTAAGGGATTCACATATATAACCTTTGTCGAGCAGCTCTGTACTTGACGCATAATCTCCTTCGCCTCCTCTGGATTGATGCGGTATGGCGCCTTTGTTGGGTAATGATGCACGGGAATTAAGTCAATTTGATGCTCAATCCCTCGAATAGGTGGTAATCCGGTGTACGTCTTGTGGAAAGGCGTCGTGAACTCCTACAAAATGTTAGTAACAGCGAGGGGCAAAGAGGAAGGCCGTCCTCGAATGAAAATAATGCCTCTTTGCACACAAAAGCATAGCAAACAGATTTGCTAAAATCTAGCTCATCAATATCAGATTTGGTGGCAAGTAAACATGCACTTTTAATTTAATTTCAGAAACAACAGTAGATGGTTTATTATTAGGCTTCATGTGTTGCTCAAACTCTTTTACCACAATCTGATTTTCACTCTTATTTTCTCTGTTTTTCTTTACTAGCTCTATTAATATCATCTTTCAAAATGGAATCAGAGTCATAGGAAGCAAAGTAATATTTTATCCTTATGAACAAGAGTATACTAATTGTTTCTATCATGGTGTACAATTTTTATCAAATTGACATGTTCTACCAAGTAATAAGGAACATGCTTGCATAGGTACCACATCACAATCAACATAATCAGCATATGTAGAGATACTAAAATGCACACGAGCAGTCGTGTTACCTTAACCTTGCGCTGTTGTTGAACCATTGGATGCGATAAGGATGTGGATGTGGTCTTGTGGTGAGAGATAGCTTCTCCACCATCTCCATGCTAGCCAAGTTGTTGTAGCACCCTCCATCTATGATGGCCTTGAATAGAGCGTTCCTTCACAACTCCTTTGTATGGAACAAATTATGCCTCTGATTTTGCTCAGCTTGTGTAACTTTGCACACTCAAAACACGTTGAGCAACTAAACATTCATACTGTCGGCATCTTGGCAGCCATGTATTGTGTCTCATGATCAGAATCATCTCCACCGTGTTCCTCATGTGTAATAAGAGCCAAAGTCTCCTCATAGTCACTAAGCGGACTCATACCCACCATCCTCGGTAGCAATCATCACAGCTGAGATTTGCATTCTCTCATAAAATGTCCTCTTCCCTTACAAGCGACGACAAATAATATCACTTGTGTGCCTGTTGGCGCCATGGAAGAAGAAGAACTCTGTGCAGGCCGGCGGTGTGCTCTTGGCGAGATAGTGGTGGTTGTGCACCTTTCTTGTATCACGGTGGAGGTGACACGAAGGAGGTGATGGTGCAGTGGAAGTGATAGAGGCAAGGGTGTCCCGATCTTTCGATGAGATGATAACTATCGATTTGGTGGAGCGACTTTGGCGATCCGACTACAAGCGTGCATGACGTTGCGCCTTAGCAATCGCTAAACCAACTCCGAGAGGTTATTGACCCGCGGAGCACAATCAACGACCACGAAGGTCTATTCCTGCAAGAAATCGAAGAACAAGCAAGAATATGATAAAAGCAATCTGAATATTGCGGTATGTATGAAGTATTGATAAAAGTGGGGATCCGTGGCGGTCTTGGTGCAGTCGTTGGACACAAGCGAAGTACGAAGTTGCAATGGCTAACTTTTAACTAAACAAATCCCAAGGAAAAAGCTACTAGATGGATCTACTTATATAGGAGCAAGGGGTGGTGGCCAAGGAGGTGGGAGAACGTCCCAAGGCAGCCTAAAACTAACCCTAGGTCGTACAAGGCCAATGGGCCCAAGTGGAGGTGACGTAACACCTTTGGACTTGTAGTTTGACTCGGATTCTGGTGCAGCGTCAGATTGTTTCGTCCATAACGCAACGCTCCGGACGGCTTTAAGGTGATTCAACTGTGCTGGAAAGAGCATGAAATCTACTTTGCAACAAAAAAGAATCACCCAATTCAGGTCCGTATGGAGAAGTTGTTGACGTTTTGAGTCAGGTATGTCTGTGCAGTCCGAATCTGAATCAGAACGTGAGAGACTTGGACTCTATCTTCTCTTGGCCCAAAAGTGACGTGAGAAGACTTTTGAACAACACCTAAACTTCTCCTTTTCCTTATCTTCATATGTGGATTGTACAAATGTCCCATACACCTGCAATTAGACAAAACACAAAAGTATGTGAAGTATTTTTGTTACGGATAACATAAATATATTATTGAATAGTTTGCACTAGAAATCACGACAAATATGCATGTATGCAATATTTTGGTCTTATCTAAGGTAGTCATGTCCTCATCATCCTCCCTTCTTGAAAACAAAGCCGTCATCGGCGTTGCTTAATCTGAAATGTGGCTAACAAAAGAGACAAAGGTGTACATGTTGTATATGTATCGTCATCCATTTTTACTTCCCTTGATTTTTGCATATATGACACATGAATACATGAGTAACTTGCATAGTTCATAAAATCTAAAGCCAACAAATTAGCACAAGAACTAGAAGGCATGAAAATATTGCAACTCAGTTTGCACATATAAGTGAAGCTCTTATTTATTTCAAAAGTTTGACAATGTTCATCATTAAACCATCCCAACATTGGTGAATAAACCTTATTTGAATCAAATTTACATGCTACAACATGCTTAGATAAACAAACATGCAATGAGTCATTCGACACAGAATCATCACCAAGATTAGAGGTCATATCAAAATGATTAAACATTGATTCTTTTGCATCAACAGTTAATTCAATGGGTGCACTCAAAATTGTTGGTATTTCAGTTGTTTGATCACATAGCGCCTTCATGACAGTTTCAAGATTCTCTAAAATAGGTAATGTGCTCAAATCACGGGTAACTCAACACATGATGCATTCAAGTTAACTACGGATGCATCATTCTCATGTAAAGTTATATCATCAATACATTTCTTGTTACCTTATGCATAAAGGCGTAGCTGATGTAGAATGCAGGGCGTAGACAAGGCACCATGCTCTTGAGATGATCTGCGCTCACAATCCGAGGTGGGGCTGCTCTAGTAGGTGCTGCGGTGGAGGAACCAACGGCGGTGGTGAGCATGAACTGGAATAGTAGTTGTTGTAGTCACCCAATGCATCCTCCTGTCTGTCTCTCAAAGGTACAAGCACGAACATACATACGATAATGCAGCGAGGAATATCTGAAATCTTTCACTGAATATCATGGTTCAAACCACCAAAAATCTATTCATTGTATCATCCTTAGATTCTTCTATATCACAATGATGCATATAAGATTTGAACTCTTTGTAGTAAGCATGAACAGTGTTGTTTCCTTGTTTAAATTGTTCGAATTTGCGAAGCAATTCACGACGATAGTAAGGAGGGAAAAAATATTGTCTCATTACATCTTCCAAATCTTTCCAAGTTGTGGGTTGGTTATCAATATTTTTCTTACAATGCACACTCCACCAAACTGAAGCAAAACCAGTAAATGCTCTAGTGGCAGCTCGTACTCGCTCAAGTTCAGAAAAGTCATGGTTACTAAAAACTTGTTCTACTTCAAACTCCCAAGCTAGATAAATAGCAGGATTAAATCTACCCTAAAATGGCGGTAAAGAGTAACTTTGGCCATGTGCTTGTGTGTGTTGTCCCAACTCTCGTGATGGTGAAGATGTGTTAAATCGTCCAAGAACTTCTATCTCGAAACCTGTCATGATTAGTAGAAACAAGAAACAAAATTCGAGAATAATGTTCCTATGAACTACTAGGATGTGGTTTTAAAGTGCTCACGATAAAGCAAATATCAATATCTTACAAGTTCTTACCATGCGGCGGTGGTGACGAGGCAACGGCGGTGTCAAGTAACTCTGAAGATTGTGTAAAGCGATTGCGAGAGGCGTCGTATACGGTGTAGAAATATGTGGAGCTGGGTTGGCTATATATGGTAGCAAAAATTTTAGCAATAATCAATTCAAAGATGCAATGTTGAATAGGCGCTCATCGGCAGATCTTGTCTTTGGTACTAGGCTAGACCGGACTAGAGGCGAGCCTAGAACACTAATGAGGTCACGACGTAGCACAACTAGCATCAATCAAGGATACTAAGTAGCTCTGGATAGCAAGATATAAGTGAAGATCCTGGCGGCGATAAAGATAATGATGAAAAACAAGCGCCAAGCGGGATATACAACAACTCTCTCTCAACTTTCCTCTTGAAAAGTTTGAGCCAATTTTATGATAAATTCTTTCAAAGAATGCTACTAACTCAAGCTTTCCAATGCAAAAGAATCACTCAATTCCAAGTTGATATGAGGCGTCAAAGAATTCTAAAACTAGCTTTGAAAAATTGGAATAAGCTGTGTTAACGAACTTAGGAGGGCAAAAGACCTATTTAGAAGCCGATTTTGAGATGTCAAATATTGAACTAGCTTCTGCAACTATTTAGATGCGGCTCGTCTCTAGCTTCAATTTGAGTACTCACGGGCCAAAGCGGACTTCGTATGAGGAAGATACACCTGTTTTACTGAAGAGTGCGCATAAAGAGATTCCAATCCGAATTCAGTACGAGATTGATTCTAGATAGATCAATTTTTTCCTCTCTCTTTTTTTCTCACGCTTTTTCCTGAATACCACTTGATAGGCGAGGTGTCGATCTTTCGATGAGATGATAACTATCGATTTGGTGGAGCGACTTTGACGATCCGACTACAAGCGTGCATGACGTTGCGCCTTATGCAATCGCTAAACCAACTCGAGAGGTTATTGACCACGCGGAGCACAATCAACGACCACGAAGGTCTATTCCTGCAAGAAATCGAAGAACAAGCAAGAATATGATAAAAGCAATCTGAATATTGCGGTATGTATGAAGTATTGATAAAAGTGGGGATCCGTAAGCGGTCTTGGTGCAGTCGTTGGACACAAGCGAAGTACGAAGTTGCAATGGCTAACTTTTAACTAAACAAATCCCAAGCAAAAAGCTACTAGATGGATCTACTTATATAGGAGCAAGGGGTGACGGCCAAGGAGGTGGGAGAACGTCCCAAGGCAGCCTAAAACTAACCCTAGGTCATACAAGGCCAATGGGCCCAAGTGGAGGTGACGTAACACCTTTGGACTTGTAGTTTGACTCGGATTCTGGTGCAGCGTCAGATTGTTTCGTCCATAACGCAACGCTCCGGACGGCTTTTAAGGTGATTCCAACTGTGCAGGAAAGAGCATGAAATCTACTTTCCAACAAAAAAAGAATCACCCAATTCGGAGTCCGTATGAAAAAGTTGTTGACGTTTTGAGTCAGGTATGTCATGCAGTCGAATCTGAATCGAACGTGAGAGACTTGGACTCTATCTTCTCTTGGCCCAAAAGTGACGTGAGAAGACTTTTGAACAACACCTAAACTTCTCCTTTTCCTTATCTTCATATGTGGATTGTACAAATGTCCCATACACCTGCAATTAGACAAAACACAAAAGTATGTGAAGTATTTTTGTTACGGATAACATAAATATATTATTGAATAGTTTGCACTAGAAATCACGACAAATATGCATGTATGCAATATTTTGGTCTTATCAAGGTAGTCATGTCCTCATCAGGAAGTAGATGATGCGTGCTGTCCATGATGAAGGTCGACCTGCGAGAAAAGTTATTGCGGCGCCAATGCATCGATCCTGCACTTCACGTTCAGCTTTACAAGCAAGATGGAATAAGCAGTGATATTATTATAATCCTTATAATCTAGAATGGTCTGAATCTCTCTATTTAATCCACCCAGAAAGCGTGCAAGCATAGCTTCATTCTCCTCAACAATACCACATCTAATCAAGCCAGTTTGTAATTCTGATAATATTCTTCTACTGAATTTTTCCTTGTCTTAAGCGCTGCAATTTTGAAGTAATTCACATTGATAATATGGTGGAACCCTTGATGCGCATAGCAGTTTTCAAAGCAGCCCAAGTAGCTGGAGCAGGATATAATCTACAATGTTCGGACCTCCAAACACATGCAAAGCTGGTGAAAGCACAAACAGCGGCGAGGAACACGTCTCTCCTCGGGATATTGTAAACATGTAAATCGTTGTTCAGTTTCTAACTCCCAAGTAAGATATATATAGGAACATATCTACCCTCAAATGGTGGAATATTCAATTTCAGTTTAGGGAGATGGTCATGATCTCGTACTGAGGGAGCCCTAACATTGCCATTATTTGCATGTGGGCGACACGGTGGTTGTGGTCTTTGGTGGTTGCGTGGTTACGATGTTGATCAACCTCATCCTCGTAATCTCCACATAATCATCCTCCCCACATCGTGGCGAGGAGCCACGAAGTATCAGCATGACACCAGCAGCTTGGCGGTGAAGAGGACACGGGTCGCTCGGCGGAGGCTGTTCGCGATGTGGAGGTAGTCGTTGTTGTTGCTATAGAGGTGCGTTGGGTGCAGCCGGTGGTGGTGGTGGTAGGCAGCTTGAGCAATTCATTAAACTTGTTATCGAGCTTTGTTTGAATGCCTTCTCAATGCCATCTATCTTCTCCATGGCCTCTTCAAATCTATTTAGCACATCTTCCACCTGCCCACTCATCATTTGTTGAAACTTATCATGTAGCGCTTTGTTTGTCATGTTCTCCCGGTCGGTCTAAATCGACTTGTGATCCTGCCATGGTTAGCGACAATAGAAACACACAAGAATATGATCCTCTGAGACTACTAACAAGAGGTGGTGGTGGGTGTCACAAATCCGTCAAGCAAATCTCAAATTCTTACGGTTCTTACCCAGCGTGACGGTGATCGGCAACCGTTGTAATCAAAACTCTAAAAAGCTTGGATAGGCGATTGCGGGGAGAGTCAAGCATGCAGCGTAGATGTATGTGGAGCTGGGAAGGCTTATAATATGGTAGCAAAAAGGTCGACAATAATCAATTGAGAGATGCAAAGTTGAATAAGCGCTCAGCGGCAGATCTTGTCTTTGGTCCTAGGCTGAACCGTACTAGAATGCGAGCCTAGAACACTAACAAAATCACGGCTGCTGCGTAAACAAGGGAGGAGCACACACTGAATTTTTCTTTTTCACTTTTTTTGCACTTTTTCCTCTCTTTTTTGCTCATAACAAATTTTTTTGAAAAAGTCTACAAATGGTCTAAAAACTGCCTAGCGAAATTTTCGAATTTTTAAAGCTGGAAGTATTTTTCTTCTGCGGGTATACGAAAATTAGAGTCCTACTCTGTCACGACTTCGAATATCGCGTGATCTAGAAATCCAAAGCAGAGTAACAAAATCTTGGACTCGGAATAGGAATTTGGTGGCGGAGAGAATCTGGTGGAACTTCGGATGGTGGCGGAGATGAATCTGGTGGAACTTCGGATGGTGGCGGATATATGTTGCGGTGGAGTCGGATTAGGCGTGATGGCGGCGGATATGTGGTGGCGTATATGGACTCGGATTGGCGGTAAATATGTGGTGGTGGTATATGGCGGTGATGATGATGATGTGGTGGGGATATATGGCGTGGCGGCGTGACAACTTTGTGAGCAGAACTTCGAAACTCTAAAGGACTAGATGCTAAGACCGGTAACTTGACACGACGATGCAACATAAATTCAACAAAGCAAATCTGAAAAAGATTATGCAAAGGCTCAGATTGGTTGGATGGGATGAGCGAACCCTAATTTTTAGCTTTTCATGGACAATAGGTATGAAGAACAGACTCGATCTAAACTATGAAAAGCGTAAAATCTCACGAAGCGACACGGAAATCGATACCACTTGATAGAGGCAAAGGTGTCCGTCTTTCGATGAGATGGTGGTTATCGTTTTGGATGAAGTCGACTTTGATGATCCGACTACGAGCGTGCGAGGGCGTCGTGCCTTATGTCGCTAAACCAACTCGAGAGGTTATTGACCCGCGAACACGATCAACGACCACGAAGGTCATTTCCTGCGAGCAAGCGAAGAACAAGCAAGAAACTAAGATTGCAATCTGGATATTGCGAATATAAGAGAAAGCTTTATTGATCAAGGTGGGGTTACGAGGCGCCTTTATGCAGTCGTTGAACACAAGCGAAATCTGTGAAGTTGCAGCTATGGCGAACTTTTAATCTAAACAAAACCCAAAGTCTAAGCAGCGCCCTAAGGGCTGTATATATGGGGAAAAGGAGAATTTCGTGGCCCTTGAGGGTGGGGTCGAAACCAACCCTAACTCTTGTTTCCCACACATCTGAGACTCTAAAAATAGCCTATACTTAAGTATTTCGAAATTACATGGGCTGGCCCAATAATAAGGTGTGTGTGACACCTAGAATAGCCCTCTTGACGAATATTATGAAGTGGCATCTTGTATATTTCGTCCAAGGCTTCATGCACTCCTTATGGTGGCTTCAAAGTCTGAAATCATCACTTGTAACTCCGTTCTTGATCCCCTTAGCATGCCATCAACTCCATCGTGTTCTTGCTCCAATGTTCATCCTTCTCCAAGCTAGGCCCTTCATTTGTAAGCAAAACAAATGTGTCCAATTTAAGCTGACATCATATTCTCATGAACATTAGAATCATTACCAAGCGAAAGTACACAGTAATTTAATTGGCGTGCGTGAGCTCTAGTAATTGGTCTCGTATATGTAACAGTAGGGGCTGTGGGTGTCACAATGGTATTGTGTCCTCATCATGTCATGTGAGGAGAGCCACCCCCCCATGAGAGAGATGAGTGACTCCACCATATGTGACATTGAGAGCATTTCCTTTGAGAGGATGAGTGTGACCACCACTAGCCCCACACATGAGAGCATGCCACCGTCCTATGTGAGGTTGGCGCCATTTGGTGACTCCACCAACCATATGGCGAGAGCATCCTTGAGGAGTGGTGATCCACAACACTTAGAGTGAGGTAGTTGACCACGGCACGTGAGGCCACTATGACTTCTAACGACTTAACCTCTACTCCTAGTGTGTTTTCTTCTTTGGTGCTAGGTCTCCTACATGGCGACCGCCTATCCTCGATGAGTCCATCCCTCCAATGGACAATATGATGGCCATGGTGGGCGATGATGCACCCCACATGGTTCCATAAAGATGAAGATGACAGCGATATGATCTTCAACACCTCACCTACAACACATGGCGACCTTCCAATGGTAACATAGGTGATGGTGCTTCTCTTGTCCCACTAGTGGGCGCTCTTGACAATGATTGCTCCCATGATGATGAACCACCTATTACCATGCTTCATGCTAGTGAGACTTCTTCATGCCTTGACTTACCTATTTATGATGAATATGATGATGAGCATGTTGAGTTGCCTAGTTGTGATGCTATGCTTCATAGGATATCATGTGAAAATTCTATTGGTCACTTCATGTTTGACAATCCATTGAACTTGTCATATGCTATGAGTGAGATCTCCCATATTGCATCCCTACAATCTCAACATAGTAACTATGCATGCCCCATTAAAATCAATCCCATTTGCACTTATGGCATAGATGACGAGATGATGGTCATTGGCTTTTGTTTTTCATGTGATGATATTGCCATGCTTCCTTTACATGATTTGTGCAATTCATCTACTACGACATGCCATGATCACGTTGTTCCGAATATGCATTGTTTTGGATGTTGTCAATATTCTCCATGTGATGTCGCTACTCAGGCTCATGAGGAGACCCCCATAGTGTCCTCATACATATTAGGAGATCTTGATGCATTCCATACTTTGCATGATTTCCACGATTGCGTGCACCTTATGCATTCCATGAATAACAATTCTCTAGATATTTCTCATGATGCATTACACAATTTGAGTCTCCATTATGCGATACATAATAACAAACCTCTCATGATGGATGACATGTTTCTATATCACGCATCTCATTTATTTGAGCATTGGCTATTTTGTGCTAACAAACACATGCACGTGCGCATCATGATGGATGATGTGTACATATACCACGCACACACAATTTCTCCTTTGTCTTTGTTTTGTGTAGGTACTCACGTATACTCGTCAACCTCTCAATCCCAAGAGTTGTGGCTTGAGCTCTTGAACAGCGATGACTTGGGATCTCGTGGACTATCCTTACCCTTTGTTCCTTGGCGCAAGGACTCGCACATCCCTTTTACTTGGCTCTCATATGGCTATGGGCTATTTACCACTTGTCACCTTATGCCCATACTATTGTGTTCACTTTGCATGTTATGCTTGCTCCTATGCCTTTGCCATGCAATTGTGACCCTTGCTTGCATCTACCCATGATTCACCATTATGCTACTTCTATGTGTATTTGCATGCTTGGTGGAGATCCTTGTTGCTTTTGCCATGTTTATCATGTGCCCCATGCTATTGCTGCTTGTTGTGTTGGGAGATTCATGATGCCCCATTGCTATTTACATATGGTCTCTGCCAATACATTGGCGACATTTTACTCATATCTTGCTTTCATGCTTTTGCTATGACATGCTTGCCACGATTCCTTCTAGTATGTTGCATCTTAGCACTACTAGCTTGCTTGACATGATCCCTATGATTGCTTGCTATGTTGCATCACCCATGTTCCACTATTACTTGCTTTCTTGGGTTGATGACATGTATGCTCATGCCTCTCACATGATATATCTTGATCATCGTCTCTTGTGTCCATTAGTTGCCTCTTTCATATCCACTTGTATTGAGTGCAACCATACTATGCTTATTGATCTTGGAGACTTTGACACCTTACTTGTGATGCATGCTTGTTTGATTGAGCCTATTTGATGCGGATCATCCTATGGACATCACCATGTCAAGAGTCCATTTGGCAAGTGACACGTGCGACATCTACTTCACATACACAAAGGTGAATTGATAGCGGCGGGGTGTCCCGATCTTTCGATGAGATGATAACTATCGATTTGGTGAAGATGACTTTGATGATCCGACTACAAACGTGCACGACGTTGCGCCTTAGCAATCGCTAAACCAACTCCGATAGGTTATTGACCACGCCAGAGCACAATCAACGACCACGAAGGTCTATTCCTGCAAGCAATCGAAGAACAAGCAAGAATATGATAAAAGCAATCTGAATATTGCGAGTATATATGAAGTATTGATGAAGGTGGGGATCCGTAAGCGGTCTTGGTCTAGTCGTTGGACACAAACAAAGTACACGAAGTTGCAATGGCTAACTTTTAACTAAACAAATCCCAAGCAAAAAGCTACTAGATGGATCTACTTATATAGGAGCAAGGGGTGACGGCCAAGGAGGTGGGAGAACGTCCCAAGGCAGCCTAAAACTAACCCTAGGTCGTACAAGGCCAATGGGCCCAAGTGGAGTGGCGTAACACCTTTGGACTTGTGGTTTGACTCGGATTCTGGTGCAGCGTCAGATTGTTTCGTCCACAACTCAATGCTCCGGACGGCTTTTAAGGTGATTCAATTGTGCTGGAAAGAGCATGAAATCTACTTGCCAACAAAAAAGAATCACCCAATTCGGAGTCCGTATGAAAAAGTTGTTGACGTTTTGAGTCAGGTATGTCTGTGCGGTCGAATCTGAATCCAGAACGTGAGAGACTTGGACTCTATCTTCTCTTGGCCCAAAAGTGACGTGAAGACTTTTGAACAACACCTAAACTTCTCCTTTTCCCTTATCTTCATATGTGGATTGTAAAATGTCCACACACCTGCAATTAGACAAAACACAAAAGTATGTGAAGTATTTTTGTTACGGATAACATAAATATATTATTGAATAGTTTGCACTAGAAATCACGACAACTATGCATGTATGCAATATTTTGGTCTTATCCAAGGTAGTCATGTCCTCATCATCCTCCTTCTTGAAAACAAAGCCGTCCTCGGCGTTGCTTAATCTGAAATGTGGCTAACAAAAGAGATAAGGTGTACATATTGTATATGTATCGTCATCCATTTTACTTCCCTTGATTTTTGCATATATGACACATGAATAGATGAGTAACTTGCATAGTTCATAAAATCTAAAGCCAACAAATTAGCACAAGAACTAGAAGGCATGAAAATATTGCAACTCAGTTTGCACATGTAAGTGAAGCTCTTATTTATTTCAAAAGATTGACAATGTTCATCATTAAACCATCCCAACATTGGTGAATAAACCTTACTTGCATCAAATTTACATGCTACAATATGCTTAAATAAGCAAACATGCAATGAGTCATTAAACAGAATCATCACCAAGATTAGAGGTCATATCAAAACGATTAAACATTGATTCTTTTGCATCAACAGTTAATTCAATGGGTGCACTCAAAATTGTTGGTATTTCAGTTGTTTGATCACATAGCGCATTCATGGCAGTATCAAGATTCTCTAAAATAGGTGTTGTGCTCAAATCACGGGTAACTCAACACATGATGCATTCAAGTTAACTAGGGATGCATCATTCTCATGTGAAGTTAAATCATCAATACCTTTCTTGTTACCTTGTCATAAAGGCGTAGCTGATGTAGGTACACCGTAGACAATGCACCATTCTCTTGAGATGATGTCGCTCACAATCCGAGGTGGGGCTTCTCTAGTAGGTGCAGCGGTGGAGGAACCAACCGGCGGTGGTGAGCATGAACTGGAATAGTAGTTGTTGTAGTCACCCAATGCATCCTCCTGTATGCTTGTCTCTCAAAGGTACAAGCACGAACATACATACCGGTAATGCAACGAGGAATATCTGAAATCTTGCACGAATATCATGGTTCAAACCACCAAAAATCTATTCATTGTATCATCCTCAGATTCTTCTATGTCACAATGATGCATATAAGATTTGAACTCTTGGTAGTAAGTATGAGCAGTGTTATTGCCTTGTTTAAATTGTTCAAATTTGCGAAGCAATTCACGGCGATAGTAAGGAGGAAAAACTGTTTTCTCATTACATCTTTCAAATCTTTCCAAGTTGTGGGTTGGTTATCAATGTTTTTCTTACAATGCACACTCCACCAAGCGAAGCAAAACCGTAAATGCTCTAGTGGCAGCTAGTACTCGCTCAAGTTCAGAAAAAACATGTTGACTAAAAACTTGTTCTACTTCAAGCTCCCAAGCTAGATAAATAGCAGGATTAAATCTACCCTCAAATGACGGTAAAGAGATAACCTGGCCATGTGGTTGTGTGTGTTGTCCCAACTCTCGTGATGGTGAAGATGTGTCCATCGTCCAAGAACTTCGATCCCCAAAACCTGTCATGATTAGTAGAAACAAGAAACAAAATTCCAGAATAATGATCCTATGAACTACTAGGATGTGGTTGTAAAGTGCTCACAGTAAAGCAAATATCAATATCTTACAAGTTCTTACCATGCGGCGGTGGTGACGGGCAACCAGCGATGTCAAATAACTCTGAAGATTGTGTAAAGCGATTGCGAGAGCGTCACGTATACGGTGTAGAAATATGTGGAGCTGGGTTGGCTATATATGGTAGCAAAAGATTAGCAATAATCAATTCGAGATGCAATGTTGAATAAGCGCTCACTTGTGAGTCTTGTGCTGGTTCTAGGCTAGACCGGACTAGAGACGCGAGCCTAGAACACTAATGAGGTCACGGCGTAGCACAACTTGCATCAATGAAGGATACTAAGTAGCTCTTGACAGCAAGATAGAAGTGAAGATCACAATGGTAGTGAAGATAATGATGAAAAACAACTACCAAGCAGGATATACAACAACTCTCTCTCCAACTATCCTCTTGAAAAGTTTGAGCCAATTTTATGATAAATTCTTTCAAATAATGCTACTAACTCAAGCTTTCCAATGCAAAAAGAATCACTCAATTCCGAGTTGATATGAGAGTCAAAGAATTTTAAAACTGACACGAAAAATTGGAACAAGTTGTGTCCACAAACTTGAGAGGGCAAAAGACCTATTTAGAAGCCGATTTTGAGGTGTCAAATATTGAACTAGCTTCTGCAACTATTTAGATGCGGCTCGTCTCTAGCTTCAATTTGAGTACTCACAGAGCCAAAACGGACTTCATATGAGGAAGATACACCTGTTTTCTGAACAGTCATAAAAGCAGATTCAATCCGAATTCAGGTACGAGATTGATTTGAGATAGATCCGATTTTTTTTTCTTCTCTCTTTTTTTTTCTCACTCTGTTTTTTTCTTTTTCTTCTCTCTCTTTTTCTTTTTTTTTCTGTCCTTTTTTTCTCTCTTTTTTTTTCTCCCTCTTTCCAAGACAAACTAGATAAGATGCAGATTGGATCAAGCGAAGATGTGAATGACCTCAACTATGATTATGACAATGAACAGTAGCGTGTGCGTGGTGAAACTTTAATGGATGGGATGGTGGACAGCGGAAGGATAATGATGCGATGGCGGCGTGACTAATGTGAACAGAACTTCGAAACTCTAAAGGAACTAGACACTAAGACCAGCAAGCGACACGATGATGCAACCGATAATTCAACTATGCAAGCAATGAATAGAAAATTGCAAAGGTTCGGTGGCTTGGATAAAGGATGAATAGATCTAACTTTTTGTGTGGCTTTTCTTGGACAATAGGTAATAAAATAAATCTATCTAGGAAAAGCTGGAAATTCTCACGAGCAACTGAAAACGATACCACTTGATAGGCGGGGTGTCGATCTTTCGATGAGATGATAACTATCGATTTGGTGAAGATGACTTTGACGATCCGACTACAAGCGTGCGAGCGTTGCCTTAGCAATCGCTAAACCAACTCCGATAGGTTATTGACCACGCGAGCACAATCAACGACCACGAAGGTCTATTCCTGCAAGCAATCGAAGAACAAGCAAGAATATGATAAAAGCAATCTGAATATTGCGAGTATATATGAAGTATTGATGAAGGTGGGGATCCGTAAGCGGTCTTGGTGCAGTCGTTGGACACAAACAAAGTACGAAGTTGCAATGGCTAACTTTTAACTAAACAAATCCCAAGCAAAAAGCTACTAGATGAATCTACTTATATAGGAGCAAGGGGTGACGGCCAAGGAGGTGGGAGAACGTCCCAAGGCAGCCTAAAACTAACCCTAGGTCGTACAAGGCCAATGGGCCCAAGTGGAGGTGGCGTAACACCTTTGGACTTGTGGTTTGACTCGGATTCTGGTGCAACGTCAGATTGTTTCGTCCACAACTCAATGCTCCGGACGGCTTTTAAGGTGATTCAATTGTGCTGGAAAGAGCATGAAATCTACTTTCAACAAAAAAGAATCACCCAATTCGAGTCCGTATGAAAAAGTTGTTGACGTTTTGAGTCAGGTATGTCATGCAGTCGAATCTGAATCCAGAACGTGAGAGACTTGGACTCTATCTTCTCTTGGCCCAAAAGTGACGTGAGAAGACTTTTGAATAACACCTAAACTTCTCCTTTTCCTTATCTTCATATGTGGATTGTACAAATGTCCCACAAACCTGCAATTAGACAAAACACAAAAGTATGTGAAGTATTTTTTGTTACGGATAACATAAATATATTATTGAATAGTTTGCACTAGAAATCACGACAACTATGCATGTATGCAATATTTTTGGTCTTATCCAAGGTAGTCATGTCCTCATCATGAATCATCTCCTTTACGTGCTCACTTGACACTCTCGAGGATGGTATACTACTTGACACTCCTTACGTGTGCATGCATAGGTATTGCCGGAACATCACGGATGTCGAGGAGAGTGCGGCGCAAGTGTACATCTACACCATCATGAGGAAGCATGGAAGAAGGCGGAAGAAAGGAGAAGAAGATGGGGCGGCTGAAGCTAGCCGGACATCCGGACCGCCGTCCGGATCATCCGGATCCCCTCCGGATCATCCGGATAACATGTTGAGATACCGAAGGTTTCTCCTGAAGCGATCATCCGGGCCACCTCCGGATCATCCGGACGACGGCGGATCATCCGGACCCCATCCGGATCATCGGGCCTTGCCTGCGTCTGGCGCTTGGGCGAGCCCATGTACCTTGTCGCCCCTCACTTACCCCTTAGCCCACTAGATTATAAATAGACCTCCTCCACCTCCTTTCTAGGGTTAGCAAAGTGATAGCTCATTCTTAGGTGTGCTTTGCTCCTACCTATCTCTACTCTTGAGAGAGAGACCACTACTCCATTGGAGGCCAAGACCTCCATCTAGGAGAAGATCATGGGATATCATCAAGACCCCCTTGTGGGAAGATCCATCTAGGATATCATCAAGACCTCCTCTTGGAGATGAACCTTACCTTGTATCTTTCCTTTGTTGTTCATGTACCTTGTGATCTTGTGTGTTTGATTGTCTAGTGGATGTGTGATTTGGACTTGTTCTTGAGTGTTTCCCTTGTGATTTCTCCCGTTCTTCCCGTGTTCATCGCGTTCTTGAGGATCCGCTCCAGCGTGAAAGATCGGCCTTCTGAGGGTTCCACCCTACATCATATGGTATCATGAGCCACGTTGATCACGATTTTGGAGCCCTACCCTCTTTTCTAGCTTAATTTTGTTGTTTTAGTCCTAAATCCAAAATCCCCACCAAAAATAACCCCCAATTTTTTGTGATTTGTTGGTTTGATGATGTTTTGTTGATTTTGATCCAGTGGATTTGCTTGGTTTCAAGTGGATCTAGCTTTCCCCAAGTTTCCCCACCTTCCATCCACGAAATCCCTCAAATTTTGCCCGAAAATCATCCATTACCGCCCAAAACTTCGTCCTCGAGAGAAATCCGAGCAGTTTGACCTGCGGATCATCGGAAGTGCTCCGGATCATCCGGATCCACCGAATCAGCTAGACCATCTCCCGGATGTCGGGCGCGCCTACGATAGAAATCCGGTTGTGAACCGGATCATCGGACCTACTCCCGGATGTCGGGTAACCCTGACTCTTGACTCGGCTGAATTCTTATTTTGGCCATAACTAATTCATCGAGTCCGATTTTGGCGTTCTTTAGCTCGTTTTGAAGCTATTGACATCCCCATCCACAAAAGTACCACCAACATCATTTGACTCCATCATATTTTCTGAAATTTGACAAGTTTGCCTAGGCCCTCCACCATATCATCCACATTACCACCACCGACTTCCATAACCTAACCCATTTTGTTCCCCATTGCATATGTGGTTGTTTGAGTTGTGACTAGAGTCTCCTAAGGTGTTTGACTACTTAGGGACAATTGCTTCTTCATCAACCACCACCACCACTTCGCATAGGCGTGCCCACCATACATTTCCACCCCAACAACCCAATTTTGTTTGGGTTGTGGCTTGTGTCTCTGAGGTGTTTGACTACTTAGGGACAATTGCTTCTTCATCAACCACCACCACCACCACTTCCGCATTGCCTAGTGCAACACCACCACCGCTTTCGCTACCACCATTTGACATTTGTCATTTGAGATTTTGAGTTTGCGGTTTTCCGTTTCCTAAGGTGTTTGGCTACTTAGGGACGAGTCTCCATCATCTTGGTATCTACACCAAGAACACGCCACTCATCATCATAAAGGGCGGTAACCTCGGCGACACCTTTGTATATTCCTTGCAATTGCATTGTTAACCCCTAGCCCATTTTGCGTTACTTGCCTATCGAGACTAGCCATTTTAGTATTGCCGGCAACGTTACTTGTGCACATTAGTGATCCACCATCCATTGCATACATACCATATCATCTTGGTATTATATCATCCATCGTGCCTCAAGTTTGTTCCCGTATATACACAATTGCTATATTGGTTTGTGCATTGTGCAAAAGTGGCCATAGAAAAAAAAAGAGAAAAAGCTTTTAAGCAAAAAGAGAGCAAAGAGCTCGTGAGCAAGTGCCATAGCTTCATACCCCATTGCACATAAGAGCCATACCAAAATCTACATCATATGATATCATGCTTGAGAGAAACACCGGGAACCATACATACATAGCATACTTGGGATAGAAATTTATCCATTTTGCATCTTATAGGTTGTGCACAAGTGTCGTATCCGCCGATTGAGCAATCGTGCTAGCGTCTCTCTTGAGTTGTGCAACACGAGCGTCTCTCGTGGACTCCACATTTGTGCTCATTCCTTGGTTGCACGACCCCATTTATCTATCCGTGTGTGTGTTTCCGTGTACCATTTGCTATTGGTCTACTTGTTTCACTTGCGAATTTGTGAATCTTTTTCAACATTATTGACTCTTGCTAACATTTTGCATCAAATTTTTGTGCCACTATCCTCACCGAGCTCTACCATAAGCTTTACTTGATAGGTGTGAGTGAACAAGTCCGGTACCAATTCCACTATTCTTTCATCTCACATTGGTGACACGGGATACATCCTCAACTTTGGGAAAAGGTAACTTGGTATTGTTTATCTCATTTCCTACTCACCTCTACTCGAGTCTTGTGATGGATAGGCAAGGCATTTCATCTTGGTCTACAACAACAACGGCGAGTTCGATGCCATGAACAACAACTCCGACACCAAGATGCAAGCTAAAATGGAGAGAGATCAAAGCCCTCATCAAGTCCTACAAGCGATCTTCCTCATCTTTGAGAACAACCTACGGAACAACCGGCGCCAATTGGAGAACACCACCCAGGATCCAAGTCCATCGACAAGTACTTCAAGGAGATGATGATTGCCTTCGGTGAGAGTTTGTGCCTGACGAGCGGCAATGAACACCACCCGACCCCATTTCGATGAAGTTCCACTTCATGATGGGATTACTGCGACATCTCAAGACCATCTTCCTCGAGAACTACAAGTCCATCGGCGACTACTACATTGGTGCTCTCAAAGCGGAACAAGAACTCATGAAGGCCAAGGCTTCTCCACCCCAAGCAAACTTGGCGGCGACCAAGCTCTCGACAAGCATGAGGCTAGTACCACCAAGATGTCCAAGCCAGACAGAGCTCCAAGGCGATGCTCCCAAGTTTGACTTCACGCCATCCCTCTCTGTGGCATTGATGGTGCGAGTCTACGCCGACTCTTTTTCAAGGCGGTGTGGCGGCGAGTGCGACTACGGAGACCCTCAAGGACCAAGCTTTGGAGGCAAGCGACAAGGTGGCGAGCAAGGATGATGCTTCCATCTTTGGGGCGAGTGATGATGTGCCATCTTGGCCTTCATCTCTGACGGCGGTGGCGAGATGATCGAGCATGGGATTTTCCCTTCGGTCATGGAGGAGAGTGATGATGTGCCATCTTGGCCTTCATCACGGCGGCAACGGCGAGATGGTTGAGCATGGGATCTTCCCCGACCCGCGGCGACGTATGATGACTTGGTGACTTGTGCCACCATATTGAGAGTGAGGTGACTTCACCACTAGCCCCATATATGATGAGTTGCCACAATTCCCATGTGAGGAGAGCCACAACCCCACCACTTGAGTGAGATGGTGACTCCAACATCGTGAGTTTGAGTGCACCTATTTTGAGGGGTGAGTGAACCACCACATAGAGAGTGAGATAGTTGATAGGTCTCGTGAGGCCATTTGCATTTCTAACAACTTGACCTCTACCTCTATTGTGTCTTCTCGTTTGGTGCTAGGTCCCATTTATGATGTGCTGATCCAAGATGACTTTGTCCTCCCTTTGGACAAGGCGATGGCCATGGTGGATTATGATGCACCGCCCACATGGTTCCATCAAGATGATGATGATGACCACCATTTGGTCTTTCCCACCTCACCTACACCACTTGAGTGGAATGACAAAGGTAACATAGGTGAAGGTGATGCTCTAGTCCCACTAGTGGACATTCTTGACATTGATTGCTTGCATGATGTAGATCCACCTATTGCCATGCTTCATGCTAGTATGATTTCCCCATGCGATGATTTGCCCATTTATGATGAGTATGATGATTCTCTTGTGGAGTCTATTAGTTGTGATGCCATGTTACATATGATTTCTTGTGACAATTCTTTAGGTCACATCATGTTTGATAATCCGCTTGACTTGTCATATGCTATGCATGAGATCAACCATATGTCTTATTTGCAATCTCTTCATAGTGACTATGCATATGCCATTAAAATAAAGCTGATGAGGACATCAATACCATTGTTACACCCACAGCCCTCTTTGCTATACATCTTGGACCAATTACTAGAGCTCGCGCGCCAACTAAATTACCGGTACTTTCGTTTCTTGGTAATGATTCTAATGTTCATGAGAATATGATCTGCCTAAATTGGATACATTTGTTTTGCTTACAAATGAAGGGCCTAGCTTGGAGAAGGATGAACATTGTAGCAAGAACACACATGGAGTTGATGGCATGTGCAAGGGGATCAAACGGAGTTACAAGTGATGATTTCAGGACTTTGAAGCCACCATAAGGAGTGCATGAAGCCTTGGACGAAATATACAAGATGCCACTTCATAATATTCGTCCATAGGCTATTCTAGGTCTTTGCGTCACCTTATTATTGGCCAGGCCCATGTAATTTCGAAATACATTAGTATAGGCTATTTTTAGAGTGCGTATATGTGGGGAAACAAGAGATAGGGTTAGTTTGGACCCCTCCACCAAGGGCCACGAAATTCACCCCTCTTCCTCCATATATACAGCCCTTAGGGCACCGTTTAGACTTGGGTTTTGTTTAGATTAAAGTTCGCCATAGCTACAACCCGCGTGCCGTTTGTGTTCAACGACCGGACAAAGCGTCACAGAACCCCACCTTGATCAATAAAGCTTTCATCTTATATTAGCAATATCAGTTGCAATCTCGGTTTCTTGCTTGTTCTTTGTTTGCTCGCGAAGCAGACCTTCGTGGTCGAGTTGATCGTGCTCGGCGTGGTCAATAACCTCTCGGAGTTGGTTTAGCGATTGCTAAAGCGCGGCGTCCTCGCCGTTCGTAGTCGGATCGTCAAAGTCGACTTCCACCAAAGCGAAATCCACCATCTCATCGAAGGCGGGACACCTTTGCCTCTATCAAGTGGTATCAGATTTCCGGGTTGCTCGGTGAGATTTTACTGAGTTTTTCGTAGTTTAGATCGAGTCATTCTTCATACCTATAGTCCACGAAAAAGGCAAAAAAAATAGGGTTAGTTCATCCGTCCGAACCAATCGAGCCTTTGCATAATCTTTTACGTATTTGCTTTGTTGAATTTGTGGTTGCATCGTCGTGTCAAGTTCTTTGGTCTTAGCGTCTAGTCTTTTAGAGTTTGAGTTCAGTTCACGAGGTTGTCCGTCGCGCTGCCATATACCACCACCACATATTCACGCCAATCCGAATCCATATCGCCACCACATATCCACCGCCATCCGCCCATCAAGGTCCACGCAACATATATCCGCCACCGGTCAAGAGTTCCACAGATTCATCTCCGCCACGGTCAGAGTTCCACAGTTCATCTCGCCACCGGTCCTAGTCGAGTCCGATAATTGTTGCATTGTTCTCGATTTCCGGATCACGCGATACAAAAAAGTCGTGACGACAAGGACTCCCCAACTTCCAAGCCATCCGTGAGAAGAAAAATAGTTCCAATTTCAAAAAAAAAACTAAGTGCGGAAAATTCGGCTAGGTAGTTTTTAGACCATTTGTAGACTTTTCGAAAAAATTTTGTTCTTGAACAAAAAAAAAAAAAAAAAAAGTGCAAAAAAAAGGAAAAAAAAAAAAAAAAATTCAGTGTGCTCCTCCCTTGTTTACGTGCAGTGCCGTGATTTTGTTAGTGTTCTAGGCTCGCGTCTCTATGCGGTCTAGCCTAGGACCAACCTGATACCGTCGTTGGCGTTTATTCAACTTTGCATCTCTGAATTGATTATATTGACTGTTTTGCTACCATATTATAAGCCTTCCAGCTCCACATACATCTCGTCGTGCGTTTGATTCTCCTTAGTGTCGCTATATCCAAGCTTTGAGAGTTTTGACTTCTAGCGGTTCCGATCACCGCTTTCTTCTTTGGGTAGGCTGGTAAAATTTGAGATTTGCTTGCCGGTTGTATTTATCCACCACACCACCACCACCACTTCCTAGTAGTCTGTAGGATCATATTCTTGTGTGTTTCTATTGCTGCTAACCATGGCAGGATCACAAGCCGATGAGGCTGATTGGGAGAACTGACGAACAAACAGCTACATGATAAGTTTGAGCAAATGATGATTGGACAGGTGCAAGATGTGCTAAACAGATTTGATGAGGCCATGGAGAAGATAGATGGCATTGAGAAGGCGTTTGAAACAAAGCTTGATAGCAAGTTTGATGAATTGCTCGCGCGTTTTCCACAACCACCGCCGGCTGCACCTATCGCACCTCTGCAGCGACAACAACTCGCCCCTTCCGAATCGGTATGGGCCGAGCTCGGCGTGTTCCTATTGAGCGAGGGCAAAATTCTGGTGCGCTGCTCTCTGCTGTTGGTGCTTCTTTGGCTCCACTCTCTGCTGCTTTGGTGGTACGGGGAGGATGATGAGTATGTGGGCGATTATGAGGATGAGGATGATCAACATCGAACTACGTGCAACCACCAGCACCACAACCACCGGTCGTCCACATGCAAATAATGGCAATATTAGGGCTCCCCTCAGTGCGAGATCATGACCATCTCCCTAAACTGAAATTGAATATTCCACCATTTGAGGGTAGATATGTTCTGATATATATCTTACTTGGGAGTTAAGCTGAACAACGATTTACATGTTTACAATATCACGAGGAGAGGCGTGTTCTGTTGCTGTTTGTGCTTTCACTAGCTTTGCATGTGTTTGGTGGTGCGAACATTGTAGATTATATCTGTTCAGCTACTTGGGCTGCTTTGAAAACTGCTATGCGTACTCGTTGGGTTCCACCATATTATCAACGTGAATTACTTCAAAATTGCAGCGCTTAAGACAAGGAAAAAATTCTGTAGAAGAATATTATCGGGAATTACAAACTGGCTTGATTAGATGTGGTATTGTTGAGGAGAATGAAGCTATGCTTGCACGTTTTACGGGTGGATTAAATAGAGATTCAGACCATTCTAGACTATAAGGATTATAATAATATCACTCGTTTATTCCATCTTGCTTGTAAAGCTGAGCGTGAAGTCTTGAGGATCGGCGAGGCATTGGCGCGCACTAACTTTTCTGGTCGACCTTCATCATGGACACCACGTGCATCATCTACTTCCACTACACCATCACCTCCTTGGTGCCACCTCCAACCGTGATACAAGCGAGCACAACCACCACTATCGCCAAGAGCACACCTCTTGGGCACTGCAAGAGTTCTTCTTCCATGGCGTCAGCAGGGCACACAAGTGATATTATTTGTCGTCGTTGTAAGGAAGAGGACATTTGCGAGAGAATGCAAATCTCAGCGTGTGATGATTGCTCACGAGGATGGTGGGTATGAGTCCGCTAGTGACTATGATGAGGAGACTTTGGCTCTTATTACACATGAGGAACACGGTGGAGATGATTACGATCATGAGACACAATACATGGCTCTTGAAGATCTTTGCGGTATGAATGTTTAGTTGCTCAACGTGTTTTGAGTGTGCAGGTTACACAAGTGAGCAAAATCAGAGGCATAATTTGTTCCATACAAAGGGAGTTGTGAAGGAGCGTTCTATTAGCGTCATCATAGATGGAGGAGCTGCAACAACTTGGCTAGCATGGAGATGGTGGAAGCTATCTCTCACCACAAGACCACATCCACATCCTTACTACATCCAATGGTTCAACAACAGCGGCAAGGTTAAGGTAACACGTCTTTGTTAGTGTGCATTTTAGTATCTCTACATATCTGATTATGTTGATTGTGATGTGGTACCTATGCAAGCATGTTCCTTATTACTTGGTAGACCATGGCAATTTGATAAAAATCTGTACACCATGGTAGAAACAATCGATATACTCTTGTTCATAAGGATAAAAATATTACTTTGCTTCCTATGACTCCTGAGTCCATTTTGAAAGATGATATTAATAGAGCTAATAAAGCAAAACAGGAGAAAAATAAGAGTGAAAATCAGATTGTGGCAAAAGAATTTGAGCGACATATGAAGCCTAATAGTAAACCATCTAGTGTTGTTTACGAAATTAAATTGATAAGTGCATGTTTACTTGCCACTAAATCTGATATTGATGAGCTAGATTTTAGCAAATCTGTTTGCTATGCTTTTGTGTGCAAAGAGGCATTATTTTCATTCGAGGGCGTGCCTTCCTCTTTGCCCCTGCTGTCACTAACATTTTGAGGAGGAGTTGGCGTCTTTCCACAAGGCGTGCCAGGATTACCACCTATTAGAGGATTGAGCATCAAATTGACTTAATTCGGTGCATCATTACCAACCGTGCACCATACCGTACCAATCGGAGGAGACAAAGGAGATTATCGTCAAGTCAGGAGCTGCTCGACAAAGGTTATATCTGTGAATCCCTTAGTCCTTGTGCTGTTCCTATTATTCTAGTGCTGAAAAGGATGGTACATCACGTATGTGTGTTGATTGTAGAGGCATTAATAATATTACTATTAGTTATTGTCACCCTATTCCTAGGCTAGATGATATGCTTGATGAATTGAGTGGTTCTACAATATTCTCCAAAGTTGATTTGCGTAGTGGATACCATCAAATTCGTATGAAATTGGGAGATGAATGGAAAACAGCATTTAAAACTAAGTTTGGATTATATGAGTGGTTAGTCATGCCTTTTGGGTTAACTAATGCACCTAGTACTTTCATGAGATTAATGAGCGAAGTTTCGTGCTTTCATTGGACGATTTGTGGTAGTCTATTTTGATGATATCTTGATTTATAGCAAATCTTTGGAACAACATTTGGAACATTTCGTCTGTTTTTAATGCTCTCGTGATGCCGTTTGTTTGGTAACCTTGGGAAGTGCACCTTTTGCACCGACCGAGTATCTTTTCTTGGCTATGTTGTTACTCCACGGGGAATTGAAGTTGATAAAGCCAAGATTGAAGCTATTGAGAGTTGGCGCAGCCCAAAGCGGTCACACAAGTGAGGAGTTTCCTTGGCCTCCTTGGTTTCTATAGGCGTTTTGTGAGAGATTTCAGCACCATTGCTGCACCTCTCAATGAGCTTACAAAGAAGGATGTGCCTTTTGTTTGGGGTACGCTTGGGAAGAAGCCTTCACGGTATTGAAAGATAAGTTGACACATGCTCCTTTAGTCCAACTTCTGATTTTAATAAGACTTTTGAGCTTGAATGTGATGCTAGTGGAATTGGATTAGGAGGTGTGTTATTACAAGATGGCAAACATGTTGCATACTTTTACGAAAAATTGAGTGGGCCTAGTCTGAATTACTCTACTTATGATAAAGAATTATATGCTCTTGTTAGGACTTTAGAAACATGGCAACATTATTTATGGCCCAAAGAATTTGTTATACATTCGATCATCAATCTTTGAAACATATTAAAAGTCAAGCTAAACTGAATCGTAGACATGCTAAATGGGTTGAATTCATTGAGACTTTCCCTTATGTCATTAAACACAAGAAGGATAAAGAAAATGTTATTGCTGATGCATTGTCTCGTTGCTATACTATGCTTTCACAACTTGACTTCAAAATATTTGGTTTGGAGACCATCAAAGATCAATATGTGCATGATGCTGATTTTAAAGATGTATTGCAGAATTGTAAGAAGGAAGAACATGGAACAAGTTTGTCGTTAATGATGGATTTGTGTTCGTGCTAACAAGCTATGCATTCAGCTAGCTCCGTTAGTCTTTTGTTGTTGCAGGGGGCGCATGGAGGAGGACTAATGGGACACTTTGGCGTGAAGAAGGCGGAGGGCGTACTTGCTACACATTTCTTTTGGCCAAAGATGAGGCGGGATGTTGGCGTTTTGTTGCTCATTGCACTACATGTCAAAAAGCTAAGTCACGACTCAATCCTCATGGTTTATATATGCCTTTGCTGTACCTAGTGTTCCTTGGGAGGATATATCTATGGACTTTGTTTTAGGTTTACCTCGAACAAAGAAGGGAGGATAGCATATTTGTTGTCGTGGATAGATTCTCGAAAATGGCACACTTTATACCATGTCATAAGCGATGATCTTTGTTAATGTTGCTGATTTGTTCTTTCGTTAAATTATTAAGCTTGCATGGTGTGCCAAATACTATTGTTTCAGATCGTGATACTAAATTTATTAGCCACTTTTGGAGATGTTTATGGGCTAAGTTGGGGACTAAACTGCTTTTTAGTACTACTTGTCACCCCAAAATGATGGACAAACTGAAGTAGTCAATAGAACATTGTCTACTATGCTTAGGGCTGTTTTGAAGAATAATAAGAAAATGTGGGAAGAATGCTTGCCTCATATTGAATTTGCTTATAATCGTTCATTGCATTCTACTACTAAGATGTGCCCTTTTGAAATTGTGTATGGTTTCCTACCTCGTGCACCTATTGATTTGTTGCCTCTTCCATCTTGGAGAAGGTTAATTTTGATGCTAAAAACGTGCTGAATTGATTTTAAAAATGCATGAGTTAACTAAGGAAAACATTGGCGTATGAATGCTAAATATAAACTTCTTTGGAGATAAGGGTAGAAAACATGTTGTGTTTGCACGGAGATCTTGTTTGGTTACATTTGCGTGAGGATAGATTTCTGATTTGCGCAAATCAAAGCTAATACCACGTCTGCTGGTCCCTTTAAGGTGTTGGAGAAAGTAATTGATAATGCATATAAACTTGAGCTGCTGCAGATTTTGGGGTTAGTCCACTTTTAACATTGCAGATTTGAAGCCATATTTGGGTGAGGAAGATGAACTTCCGTCGAGGGCGACTTCATTTCAAGAAGGGAGGATGATGAGGACATCAATACCATTGTTACACCCACAGCCCTGCTGCTATACATCTTGGACCAATTACTAGAGCTCATGCGCCAACTAAATTACCGGTACTTTCGTTTCTTGGTAATGATTCTAATGTTCATGAGAATATGATCTGCCTAAATTGGATACATTTGTTTTGCTTACAAATGAAGGGCCTAGCTTGGAGAAGGATGAACATTGGAGCAAGAACACACATGGAGTTGATGGCATGCGCAGAGGGATCAGAACGGAGTTACAAGTGATGATTTCAGGACTTTGAAGCCACCATAAGGAGTGCATGAAGCCTTGGACGAAATATACAAGATGCCACTTCATAATATTCGTCCATAGGCTATTCTAGGTCTTCGTCACCTTATTATTGAGCCAGGCCCATGTAATTTCGAAATACATTAGTATAGGCTATTTTTAGAGTCCGTATGTGTGGGGAAACAAGAGATAGGGTTAGTTTGGACCCCTCCACCAAGGGCCACGAAATTCACCCCTCTTCCTCCATATATACAGCCCTTAGGGCACCGTTTAGACTTAGGTTTTGTTTAGATTAAAAGTTAGCCATAGCTGCAACCGGCGTGCCGTTTGTGTTCAGCGACCGGACAAAGCGTCACAGAACCCCACCTTGATCAATAAAGCTTTCATCTTATATTCGCAATATCCAGTTGCAATCTCGGTTTCTTGCTTGTTCTTTGTTTGCTCGCGAGAAGCAGACCTTCGTGGTCAGGTTGATCGTGCTCGGCGTGGTCAATAACCTCTCGGAGTTGGTTTAGCGATTGCTAAGCGCGGCGTCCTCGCTGCGTTCGTAGTCGGATCGTCAAAGTCGACTTCCACCAAGCGAAATCCACCATCTCATCGAAAGGCAGGACACCTTTGCCTCTATCATAAACCCAATTTGCACATATGGCTTAGATGACAAGCCCATGGTTATTGGCATTTGTATCTCTTGTGATGATATTGATATGCTCCTTTGCATCATTTATCTCATATGCCATACCATGACTACCTAACCGGATATGAATTGTTTTGGATGTTGTCCATTTTCTCCATATGATGTTTCGATATTGCTCATGAGAGACCCCATAGTTTCCTCATAAATTTTAGGAGATTTTGACCCATCCATCCGTTGCATGATCCCAATACTTGTGTGCACCATATGCTCCCCATGAGTAAACATGCTTTTGAGGTGCCATATGCTTGTTTGCTCAATTTGTGTCCCCATCGTGTCATACATAATAACTATTCTTTCATGATGGATGACATGTTCTTATACCATGCATCAAATTTCTTTGGCGATGCTTATCTTGTGCTAACTCACTGCGTGCACATACACATCATGATGGATGATGTGTACATTTACCACACACACAATTTCTTTCGTTTGTGTCTCTTTTGTGTAGGTACCCATGAATACTTGTCAACCGCAATCCACGAGTTGACTGGCGAGCTCTTGAGAGCAATGGCGATTTGGGATCCGTGGACTATCCTTACCACCGTTCCTTGGCGCAAGGACTCTGTGCAACTCCTCTACTTGGCTCTCCTGCGGCTATGGGACATTTACCACTTCTCACATTATGCTCATTTTACCGTGTCCACTTTGCATGCTATGCTTGCTTCTATGCATTGCCATGCAATTGTGACCCTTGTTTGCATCTACCCATGATTCTCCATTATGATATTACTATGTGTATTTGCATGCTTGGTGGAGATCCTTGTTGCTTTTGCCATGTTTATCATGTGCCCCATTCTATTGATGCTTGTTGTGTTGGGAGAGTCATGATGACCCATTGCTATTCACATATGGCCTCTATAATACATTCATGATATTGTACTCATATCTTGCTTTCATGCTTGTCTTTGTGACTTGTGAATTATTCATGCCTAGTATTTGCACCAATGACATGTTTGCCATGATTCCTCCTAGTATGTTGCATCTTAGCACTACTAGCTTGCTTGATTTGATAGCTATGAATGCTCGCTATATTGCATCACCCATGTTCCACTACTTGCTTTCTTGGGTTGATGACATATATGCTCATGCCTCTCACATGATATATCTTGATCATTGTCTCTTGTGTTATAAGTGCTCACTTCATGCGGTTGATGACAACCATCTATATGCTTTGCACATGATTCATATTGCTTCGTGTCATATATCTCCATGTGTTGCCTCTCTCATGCTAGATGATTTGCCATGTCTTTGAGTGCAACAATGATTCTCTTCTTGCTCATGAGATTGCCCCATAGCATTTCGCATATATTTGGAGATTTTGACATAATTCTTGTGAAGCATGCTTGTCTTACTTCTTTGCACCATATACCTAGTGCCATGAATATAGCCATTGTTGCATCATATTATTCATGCACTTGTGCTTCTAATGGTTATGTGCATGAAGCGAACCATCATGATGGATGATGTGTTTGTCTACCATGTGCATCGTTCTTTGTTTTGTTGTGTGCATGTGTAGGATACTTGGACTTTGTTTGACTTCCACTTCACGTGAGTTGACCATTCGAGCTCTTGAGGCGAGCCTCATACATTCTACCACGACTCGCTTCTACACGCGCTTGCTTCCGCTTGGCATTGTGAAGAATGCACAAGGACATGCCTTCAAGGTGACATCTTTCTTGAGCATGGATATTGCGGATAATACTACTTGTGTTGCTTGCACCGTGAGACTTATTGGTCATCTTGGACCACTTGATTGCGCACTTGCTAGAGATCTTGCTTTGACTTGCCATTATCACATTCCCATGCATCATGATATATATGCCTTGTGTGTTACATCCAATTCGTGGACTACTTGCTACTATCATATGGTTGGTTGCACCAATACCATTTCTTCACATATGCCATGTCCTTTGCTTGTCACATGTTTGACTTGATTGCCTCAAACATGATGAACAATTGCTCTTTCCATTGTGTTGAGTGCCACGATATCTTCACTACACCCTATGCACGTTATGCTTGGATTGTCTTGCACTTGCCCCATGTGTTTAGACATTTCACTATATTTGGTGTTGTGAATGACTCTTATGCCTACCATAGACCGTTCATTGAGCTCTTTATGCATGCTTGCTATGACCTTGAGGTAGATGCTTGTTCACTTATCACATATATTTGCATCTTGACCTCCCATTTACATGCTTGTTTCCATGATGTACTTGATTGTGCTCAATTTATATGTCCAAATGTCACGACACACTTCTTTGTCAAACCATATGCTATGCTTGATGACAACACTTGTTGGGTGAATCACCTCTTGAATGCTTGGTTTTGCTCTTCGACAACCACATTTGTTTTTCAAGAGCTTGTTATCTTTGCTACTTTTGAAGGAATTACAAGGCGGTGCGACATTGGAGAGTGCCCATTTGGAACTTCAAGATCACAAGAACTTGGTGATCGACCACTTCTACAACAGCGCCATCTCTATCCATGGTGATTTGGTTTTCGATCCGAGGTGGATCTTTCCCAAGGGAGGGATGATGCGGAGCATCCTATGGACATCACCATGTCAAGAGTCCATTTGGCAAGTGACACGTCGACATCTACTTCACATACACAAGGTGAATCATCTCCTTTACGTGCTCACTTGACACTCTCGAGGATGGTATACTACTTGACACTCCTTACGTGTGCATGCATAGGTATTGCCGGAACATCACGGATGTCGAGGAGGAGTGCGGCGCAAGTGTAGGTCTACACCATCCGCGAGGAAGCATGGAAGAAAACGGAAGAAAGGAGAAGAAGATGGAGCGGCGGTGAAGCTAGCCGGACATCCGTCTGCCGTCCGGATCATCCGGACCTAGCGGATCATCTGGGTCCCCTCCGGATCATCCGGATAACCGCTGAGGATACCGAAGGTTTCTCCTTAGCCGGATCATCCGGGCCACCTCCCGGATCATCCGGACGACGACCGGATCATCCGGACCCCCATCCGAATCATCCGGGCCTTGCCTGCGTGCAACGCTTCGGGCCGTGGCCCATGTACCCATTCGCCCCCTCACTTACCCCTTCGCCCACTAGACTATAAATAGACCTCCTCCACCTCCTTTCTAGGGTTAGCAAAGTGATAGCTCATTCTTCGGTGAGCTTTGCTCCTACCTATCTCTACTCTTGAGAGAGAGACCACTACTCCATTGGAGGCCAAGACCTCCATCTAGGAGAAGATCATGGGATATCATCAAGACCCCTTGTGGGAAGATCCATCTAGGATATCATCAAGACCTCCTCTTGGAGATGAACCTTACCTTGTATCTTTCCCTTTGTTGTTCATGTACCTTGTGGATCTTGTGTGTTTGATTGTCTAGTGGATGTGTGATTTGGACTTGTTCTTGAGTGTTTCCCTTGTGATTTCTCCCGTTCTTCCTGTGTTCATCAGCGTTCTTGAGGATCCGCTCCAACGTGAAAGATCGGGCTATAGGGTTCCACCTACATCACTATTGCACTTGGTTGTTCTTGCATCATATGCCTCCATACTATGACCGCTCCCTTGTACTTTCTTATGATGAGCACGATGCATACACTTGTTGGGTATCTTACCACTCGAATGATAGGTTTTGCATTTCCGCTAACCTCATTTGTTTTCAGTGTTTGTCATGTCCTTTCATTTTGGAGGTTTCACAAAGCGACACCGTTATCGACAACATGGTCATCGAAGGCATACGATGTGCAACACCAACATTTGCGAGAATCTACTAAGGTGAACTCCTTCCCTTTGAGCCATCCTCAAGTTTGCATATTGGATGGGTCACTCTTTCGTGTTGTTTCCTTCTTGTTGTCTACATGATACATCTCATGACCGGAGGGCGACATTGGAAGATTGGCTACATGGACCTTCACATTGAGGCGCTTCGCACTTATGGGATGCACCTTGAATTCCACTCATGCCTCGATATCGAGCATTGGTACACCAACACCTCCATATTTGTTGATTGTGCTCACGCATGTCATGCTCGATGGACATATCATACTCACCACAAGTTGGCACCCATGCATGGATTGACTCACATTGTGCTTGTCTTGTTACATCTATTTCCATGTCATCCATGATATATGAGCTTGTGCATTTCCTTAGCCAATTTGTTGTGATCTTCCTTGATGGCATATTCATACATCATGATCATATTGCCCACCATCAATTGCATGATAACATATACATATTGAGCATCCATTGCCATGTTCATGCTTTTGATGCACCATCCCATATGACATCATTTTGCACAATGGTAGAATTTGTCGCTTTGTGCACCATGCTAATTATCCCATGAATTCTTTGCATATCATTCTATATCATCTTGATAAGCTTCATGCGCTTTGTCACGCACTATCCTAAGCACGGACTCACACTTAATTGATGGACACTTTGTGTGCACTAACCATTGTATTTCAAGTGTACTTTGTGTTTGCTCATTTGCATGTACCACATCACGGAGACACCTTGGAGTACTTGGATTCATAAGGCCTTCACCTCGTCCCACTACAAGTCCGTCCACAACACTGTTTCCATGGTGATGAGCATCACGATCCAGTCGGATCTTTCCCAAGGGGATATGATGCGGAGCATCCCGTTCATCCCCATGTACACTCCGACTACTCTCCAAGCCCCAAGAGGACATATGGCGAGACCTCGAACATCGCCATTGGACACAAGGTGAATTCACTCCTCTTGAACCGTCACTTTCCGCATATGAGACACGGCTCTTGCCTCATGCATGGACCTTGCATACACTCGGTACAACCAAGATGACCATGGAGAATCAAGGATCAAGGCCAAGCATGGAAGAGAGAAGGAAGAAGAAGGCGGAGGCGGCTCTTTGGAGCGGGCGGACATCCGGACCACCGTCCGGATCATCAAGACTCAGCCGGATCATCCGGACCCTCCCGGATCGTCCAGAAATGCTGCCGAAGACACCGAAGGCTTCCACGGCCGGATCATCCGGGACTCCATCCGGATCATCCGGACCAGCGCCGGATCATCCGGGACCCGTCCGGATCATCCGGCCTTTCTCTTGGCGCATGACTTGGGCGAGGCCCGTGTACCTCGCCCCTCACTTACCCCTTCGTGGCTTAGCACTATAAATAGACCTTCTCCTCCCCTTTTGAGGGTTAGCATTGGATTAGCTCATATTTGTGTGAGCCTTTGCTCATCCACTTGTGATCACGGAGCATCCACGTTCATCCCATGTACACTCGATACTCTCAAGCCCCAAGGATACATAAGATGAGACCTCAACTATCGCCATTGGACACAAGGTGAATTCACTACTCTTGAACCGTCACTTTCCGCATATGAGACACGGCTACTACCTCATGCATGGACCTTGCATACACTCGAGTACAACCAAGATGACCATGGAGAATCAAAGGATCGAGGCCAAGCATGGAAGAGGAGAGGAAGAAGAAGCGGAGGCATTTCTTTGGAGAAAGGCGGACATCCGGATCGCCGTCCGGATCATCAAGACCCAGCCGGATCATCCGGGACTCCGTCCGGATCGTCCAAGATAAATCTTGCCGAAACACCGAAAACTGCGGCGGATCATCAAGAGACTCCGTCCGGATCATCCGGACCCGACGCCCGGATCATCCGGGACCCGTCCGGATCATCCGGCCCGGCGCTTTGTGTGCGGCGTGTTGGGTGAGCCCATGTACCCTTGCCCCAAGTCTATAAATAGACTCTCCTCACTTTGAGACTTAGCATTGGATTAGCTCATATTTGTGTGAGAGCCTTTGCTCATCCACTCGGTTACTTCTCCTCGGGCTCGGGACCTCTTGGGAGAAGATCTACAATGATTCAAGACCCTATCTAGGGAAGAACATCAAGGCCTCCTCTTGGAGATGAGCGGTTCCTTCGTATCCTTACCTTAGTTGACTTTGTATCTTGTGGATCTCTTATGTGTGTGGTGATCTAGCACTTGTGTGATCGATTCCTTGTTGGTTGAGTGATTCTCTCTCGTTTTCCGTGTTTTCCTTGTGCTTCGCGTGTTCTTCGTGATTCCCCGTAGGATCCACTCCAAGCGTGAAAGATCGACTTTATAGGGTTCCACCCTACATCATATGGTATCATGAGCCAGGTTGATCACGTTTTGGAGCCCCTACCCGTGTTTTCTAGCTTGATTTTGTTGTTTTCGTCCTAAATCTGAAAATCCCCACCAAAAATAGCCCCAATTTTTTTGTGATTTGTTGGTTTGATGATGTTTTGTTGATTTTGATCCGTGGATTTGCTTGGTTTCAAGTGGATATAGCATCTCCCCAAGTTTCCCCACCTTCCATCCATGAAATCTCGACAATTTTGACCCCAAAATCCCCAAATTCCGCCCAAAATTCATCTCCACGAGCAAAACCGAGCGGTTTGACCTGCCGGATCATCGGAAAACTCCGGATCATCCGGATCCACCGGATCAGCTGGACCATCTCCCGGATGTCCGTCGCCCCTACGACAGAAATCCGGTTGTGAACCGGATCATCGGACCTACTCCCGGATGTCCGGGTAACCTGACTTTCTTGACTCGGCTGAATTCTTGTTTGACCATAACTAATTCATCCGAGTCCGATTTTGGCGTTCTTTAGCTCGTTTTGAAGCTCTTGACATGCCCCATCCACAAAATACCACCAACATCATTTGACTCCATCATATTTTCTGAAATTTGGCAAGTTTGCCTAGGCCCTCCACCATATCATCCGCATTACCACCACCGACTTCGCAACCTAACCCATTTTGTTCCCCATTGCATATGTGGTTTGCAGTAGTGATTTGAGTCTCCTAAGGTGTTTGACTGCTTAGGGACAATTGCTTCTTCATCAACCACCACCACCACTTCGCATAACCTTACCCACCATACAATTCCACCCCAACAACCCAATTTTGTTTGAGTTGTGGCTTGTGTCTCCTAAGGTGTTTACGCCTACTTAGGGCAGCAACTTCAACTCCGACTCGTGTATATCCATCATTCCACTTCCGCATTGCCTAGTCTGACACCACCCTTGCTTTCGCTACCACTATTTGAAATTAGTCATTTGAGATTTTGAGTTTGCGGTTTTTAGTTTCCTAAGGTGTTTGGCTACTTAGGGACGAGTCTCCATCATCTTGGTATCTACACCAAGAACACGCTACTCATCATCGCAAGGGCGGTAGCCTCAACGACACCTTTGTATATTCCTTGCAATTGCATTGTTAACCCCTAGCCCATTTTGCGTCACTTACCTATCGAGACTAGCCATTTGAGTATTGCGGTAGCGTTACTTGTGCACATTAGTGGTCCATACCTTCCATTGCATACATACCATATCATATTGGTATCATATCATCCATTGTGCCTCAAGTTTGTTCCTGCATATACACAATTGCTATCTTAGTTTGTGCATTGTGCAAAAGTGGCGGAGAAAAAAAACAAGAGAAAAAGCTTTTAAGCAAAAGAGAGCAAAGAGCTCGTGAGCAAGTGCCATAGCATCATACCCCATTGCACATAACAGCCATACCAAAATCTACATCATATGATATCATGCTTGAGAGAAACATTGGGAACCATACATACATAGCATACTTGGGATAGAAAGTTTGCCCATCTTGCATCTATAGGTTGTGCACAAGTGTCGTATCCGCCTATTGAGCAATCGTGCTAGCGTTTCTCATGAGTTGTGCAACACGAGCGTTTTCCGTGGATTCCACATTTTGTGCTCACTCCTTGGTTGCACGACCCCATTTATCTATCCGTTTATGTGTTTCCGTGTGCCATTCTTTGCTATTGGTCCATGAGTTGTGCAACACTTGCGAATTTGTGAATCTTTTCAACATTATTGACTCTTGCTAACATTTTGCATTAAATTTTGTGCCACTATCCTCACCGAGCTCAACTATAAGCCTTATGATGAGGACATCAATACCATTATTACACCACAGCCCACGATGCTATACATCTTTGGACCAATTACTAGAGCTCGCGCCGCGCCAACTAAATTACAGGTTCTTTCGTTTCTTGGTAATGATTCTAATGTTCATGAGAATATGATGCTGCCTAAATTGGATACATTTCTTTTGCTTACAAATGAGCGGCCTAGCTTGGAGAAGGATGAACATTGGAGCAAGAACAAGCATGGAGATGATGGCATGCGCAAAGAGGACAAACGGAGTTACAAGTGATGATTCGGGACATTGAAGCCACCATAATGAGTGCATGAAGCCTTGGACGAAATATACAAGATGCCACTTCATAAATTTCGTCCGGAGGCTATTCTAGGTGCTCGTCACCTTATTATTGGGCCAGGCCAATGTAATTTCGAAATACATAAGTATAGGCTACTTTTAGAGTCCGTATGTGTGGGGAAACAAGAGATAGGGTTAGTTTGGACCCCTCCACCAAGGGCCACGAAATTCACCCCTCTTCCTCCATATATACAGCCCTTAGGGCACCGTTTAGACTTTGGGTTTTGTTTAGATTAAAGTTAGCCATAGCTGCAACTTGGCGTGCCGTTTGTGTTCAGCGACCGGACAAAGCGTCACAGAACCCCACCTTGATCAATAAAGCTTTCATCTTATATTCGCAATATCCAGTTGCAATCTCAGTTTCTTGCTTGTTCTTCGTTTGCTCGCGAAATAGACCCTCGTGGTCGGGTTGATCGTGCTCGGCGTGCTCGGCGTGGTCGGAGTTGATCGCGGGAAATAGTCAGGAAACCACCCTCCGTTTAGGCCCAAAATTTTCCAAAAGCGCGCGGGACAAAAAAATTCTGGCTATCCTATTTTTAGGTGTTTCTAAGCGTATTGAGACGGTCCCGTTATAGAAAGTTTTTTGACCCGTTTCCGGTTTTTGGGTCGGGCGTCGAAAAAAAAAATTAGGCGAAAAATTTCGTGCCCATCTGTCGGTTTGACTTGGGAAGAGTTTTGAGACACTACGCCATTATAGTGATTTTTCGCAAAAAAAAAGCGGTATAAAAAAAAGCGCAAAAAAAAGAGGCGAAATTTTTTTCAGTGTGCTTTTCCTTGTTTACGTCTGTGCCGTGATTACATTAGTGTACTAGGCTCGCGTCTCTATGCGGTCTAGCCTAGGACCCGATCTGATCTCCGTCGTTGGCGTTTATTCAACTTTGCATCTCTGAATTGATTATTCTTGACCTTTTTTTGCTACCATATTATAAGCCTTCCGGCTCCACATACATCTCGTCGTGCATTTGATTCTCCTTAGTAATCGCTATATCCAAGCTTTGAGTGTTGACTTCTAGCGGTTGCCGATCACCGCTTCTTCTTTGGGTAGGCTGGTAGAATTTGAGATTTGCTTGCGGTTGTATTGTCCACCACACCACCACCACCACTTCCTAGTAGTCTGTAGGATCATATTCTTGTGTGTTTCTATTGCTGCTAACCATGGCGAGGATCACAAGCCGATGAGGCTGATTGGGAGAACTGACGAACAAACAGCTACATGATAAGTTTGACAAATGATGATCGGACGGGTGCAAGGCGTGCTAAACAGATTTGCGAGGCCATGGAGAAGATAGATGGCATTGAGAGGCGTTTGAAACAAAGCGATAGCAAGTTTGATGAATTGCTCATGGCGTTTTCCACAACCACCCCGGCTGCACATATCGCACCTCTACAGCGACAACAACTCGCCCCTTCGAATTAGTATGGGCGAGCTCGGCGTGTTCCTATTGAGCGAGGACAAAATTCTGGTGCGGCTGCTCTGCTTTGTTGGTGCTTCTTTGGCTCTGCTACTGCTGCTTTGGTGGTGCAGGGAGGATGATGAGTATGTGGGCGATTATGAGGATGAGGTTGATCAACATCAGAACTACGTGCAACCACCGGCACCACAACCACCAGGTCGTCCACATGCAAATAATGGCAATATTAGGGCTCCCCCTCAGGTACGAGATCATGACCATCTCCCTAAACTGAAATTGAATATTCCACCATTTGAGGTAGATATGTTCTGATATATATCTTACTTGGGAGTTAAGCTGAACAACGATTTACATGTTTACAATATCACGAGGAGAGGCGTGTTCTGCTGCTGTTTGTGCTTTAACTAGCTTTGCATGTGTTTGGTGGTGCGAACATTGTAGATTATATCATGTTCCACTACTTGGGCTGCTTTGAAAACTGCTATGTGTACTCGTTGGGTTCCACCATATTATCAGCGTGAATTACTTCAAAATTGCAGCGCTTAAGACAAGGAAAAAATTCAGTGAAGAATATTATCGGGAATTACAAAGCGGCTTGATTAGATGTGGTATTGTTGAGGAGAATGAAGCTATGCTTGCACGTTTTCTGGGTGGATTAAATAGAGATTGAGACCATTCTAGACTATAAGGATTATAATAATATCACTCGTTTATTCCATCTTGCTTGTAAAATTTGAGCGTGAAGTCTTGGGATCGGCGGGCATTGGCGCGCACTAACTTTTCTGCAGGTCGACCTTCATCATGGACACCACGTGCATCATCTACTTCCTTTGCACCATCACCTCCTTGGTGCCACCTCAACCGTGATACAAAGCAGGCACAACCACCTCTATCGCCAAGAGCACACTGCCAGGGCACTGCCAGGCTCTTCTTCTTCCATGGCGTCAGCAGGGCACACAAGTGATATTATTTGTCATCGTTGTAAGGAAGAGGACATTTTCGAGAAGAATGCAAATCTCGTGTGATGATTGCTCACGAGGATGGTGGGTACACTACTAGGAAAAGGGCTATAGATAGGATTGATTCTAATGGCGCACGGACATGTGGTGCGCCATTGCTACTCTACTAATGGCGCACCATGTGTTGATGCGCCATTAGTTTCAAACTCTAATGGCGCACCATAGCCCGCAGTAGCCATTAGTAAAATTTTTAATTTTTCAAAACTTCTAATGGCGCACCATGGGTATAGTGCGCCATTATAATTTAACTAGTAATGGCGCACCACACACGTCATCATTAGAAAGAAAAAAAATAAAAATTATAAAAAATTATAAAATTTTTGTTAGTAATGGCGCACGGTTGTGGTGCGCCATTACTAGTTAACTACTAATGGCGCACCACCCGGTGCGCCATTGAATTGTTGCCCAACTTCCACCGAATACACCCCCCGTGGACCGCCTTTTCAGTTTTAAAAAAATTAAAAAAATGATAAAAATGTCAAAAAATAAAAGAAAATAAGTTTTCCATGTGATATGTGGTCTAGTTGTTGGGAAACTTTACAAATATAATTCGACTTTATTTGCAAAATCTCTCTGGAAATTTGTAAAATGGCCATAACTTTTGCATCTGAACTCGGATGAAAAAGTTTTATATATGAAAAAGCATCTACTCGAAAAGTTACATCCGAATTTAAGCGGGGAACCCGTTAAACATTTTAAAATCCTCAAAGCCTAACAGAAAAAAAAGTTAGGGCTTTTAAGATGCAGAGCAAAAAATTCAAAAAAAAAATTAGTTTTTTAGTTTTTGTTAAATCTAGTCAAACTATGGTCAAACTAATTATTAGGTGTTAATAAATAATTATTTTAGTTTTTTGAATTTTGGTCAAATCTAGTCAAACTATGGTCAAACACAGGTGAACTATGGTCAAATCTGGTCAAGCGTATGCGAACTAATTATTCAAGAAATATTCATTACTAATTTTTTAGAACAATAGTTTCAAACTCAAGCAGTGAAATGTGTGACACATGCTCAAGCTAAATTCACGAGGTTAATAGGATTGACATCTTACTATTATCGGAAAACAACAAGTGCTGAGACTTGGAAGCGAGGAGAATAGAACCGGAAGTTAAGCGTGCTCAGTGGAGTAGTGAGAGAGGATGGGTGACCTTTCGGGAAGTTTGACTATGGAGTGCGATTTGACACGAGATTAAGCATATTGACTCGAGATTAAGCCATAGTGACTGAGATTAAGAAAAAAAAAAAAAAATTAGAAATTTTGAAAAAAAAATTAAAAAAATCCTGCAAAAAATTTGAAAAAAATTGTTACTAATGGCGCACTCCTGTAGTGCGCCATTAGTCTCTGAGATACTAATGGCGCACCATGATCTCGCCATTCATCTGAATTCTAATGGCGCTGCAGTGCGCCATTAAAAAATTCTAGTGGCGTGATGCTAATGGCGCGCCGGTAGTCGCCATTAGTAAACAAAACAGTGCGCCATTAGAAGGCTTTTCCTAGTAGTGGTATGAGTCGCTAGTGACTATGATGAGAGACTTTGGCTCTTATTACACATGAGGAACACGGTGGAGATGATTACGATCATGAGACACAATACATAGGCTGCTTTGAAGATCTTTGGCGGTATGAATGTTTAGTTGCTCAGCGTGTTTTGAGTGTGCGAGTTACACTAAAGTGAGCAAAATCGGAGGCATAATTTGTTCCATACAAAGGGAGTTGTGAAGGGCGTTCTATTAGCGTCATCATAGATGGAGGGCTGCAACAACTTGGCTAGCATGGAGATGGTGGAAGCTATCTCTCACCACAAGACCACATCCACATCCTTACTACATCCAATGGTTCAACAACGGCGGCAGGTTAAGGTAACATGTCTTTGTTAGTGTGCATTTTAGTATCTCTACATATGCTGATTATGTTGATTGTGATGTGGTACCTATGCAAGCATGTTCCTTGTTACTTGGTAGACCATGGCAATTTGATAAAATTCCGTACACCATGGTAGAAACAATCGGTATACTCTTGTTCATAAGGATAAAAATATTACTTTGCTTCCTATGACTCCTGAGTCCATTTGAAAGATGATATTAATAGAGCTAATAAAGCAAAAGCAGGAGAAAAATAAGAGTGAAAATCAGATTGTGGCAAAAGAATTTGAGCGACACATGAAGCCTAATAATAAACCATCTCATTTATACGAAATTAAATTGAAAAGTGCATGTTTACTTGCCACCAAATCTGATATTGATGAGCTAGATTTTAGCAAATCTATTTGCTATGCTTTTATTGTGCAAACAGGCATTATTCTCATTCGAGGCGTGCCTTCCTCCTTGCCCCTACTGTCACTAACATTTTGCGGGAGTTATTGGCGTCTTTCCACAAGGCGTGCCACCGGGATTACCACCTATTAGAGGATTGAGCATCAAATTGACTTAATTCGGTGCATCATTACCAACCGTGCACCATACCGTACCAATCCGGAGGAGGCGAAGGAGATTATCGTCAAATCTACAGGCTGCTCGACAAAGGTTATATCTGGCGAATCCCTTAGTCCTTGTCTTTGTTCCTATTATTCTAGTGCGAAAAAGGATGGAGCGTCACGTATGTGTGTTGATTGTAGAGGCATTAATAATATTACTATTAGTTATCGTCACCCTATTCCTAGGCTAGATGATATGCTTGATGAATTGAGTGGCTCTACAATATTCTCCAAAGTTGATTTGCGTAGTGGATACCATCAAATTCGTATGAAATTGGGAGATGAATGGAAAACAGCATTTAAAACTAAGTTTGGATTATATGAGTGGTTAGTCATGCCTTTTGGGTTAACTAATGCACCTAGTACTTCCATGAGATTAATGAGCGAAGTTTCGTGCTTTCATTGGACGATTTGTGGTAGTTTACTTTGATGACATATTGATTTATAGCAGATCTTTGGAGGAACATTTGGAACATTCGTGCTATTTTATTGCTCTCGTGATGCCGTTTGTTTGGTAACCTTGGGAAGTGCACCTTTTGCACCGACGAGTATCTTTTCTTGGCTATGTTGTTACTCCACGAGGAATTGAAGTAGATAAAGCCAAGATTGAAGCTATTGAGAGTTGGCGCAGCCCAGCGGTCACACAAGTGAGGAGTTTCCTTGGCCTCGCTGGTTTCTATAGGCGTTTTGTGAGATTTCAGCACCATTCTTTGCACCTCTCAATGAGCTTACAAAGAAGGATGTGCCTTTTGTTTGGGGTACGCCACGGGAAGAAGCCTTCACGGTATTGAAAGCTAAGTTGACACATGCTCCTTTACTCCAACTTCTGATTTTAATAAGACTTTTGAGCTTGAATGTGATGCTAGTGGAATTGGATTAGGAGGTGTGTTATTACAAGATAGCAAAACTGTTGCATACTTTTACGAAAAATTGAGTGGGCCTAGTCTGAATTACTCTACTTATGATAAAAATTATATGCTCTTGTTGGGACTTTAGAAACATGGCAACATTTTTATGGCCCAAAAGAATTTTTATACATTCGATCATGAATCTTTGAAACATATTAAAAGTCAAGCTAAACTGAATCATAGACATGCTAAATGGGTTGAATTCATTGAGACTTTCCCTTATGTCATTAAACACAAGAAGGGTAAAGAAAATGTTATTCTTGATGCATTGTCTAAATAAGCTATAATATGCTTTCACAACTTGACTTCAAAATATTTGGTTTGGAGACCATCAAAGATCAATATGTGCATGATGCTGATTTTAAAGATGTATTGCAGAATTGTAAAGAAGGAAGAACATGGAACAAGTTTGTTGTTAATGATGGATTTGTGTTCGTGCTAACAAGCTATGCATTCCAGCTAGCTCCGTTAGTCTTTTGTTGTTGCGGGGAGGCGCATGGAGGAGGACTAATGGGACACTTTGGCGTGAAGAAGGCGGAGGGCGTACTTGCTACACATTTCTTTTGGCCAAAGATGAGGCGGGATGTTGAGCGTTTTATTGCTCATTGCACTACATGTCAAAAAGCTAAGTCACGACTCAATCCTCATGGTTTATATATGCCTTTGCACTGTACCTAGTGTTCCTTGGGAGGATATATCTATGGACTTTCTTTTAGGTTTACCTAGAACAAAGAAGGGAGGATAGCATATTTGTTGTCGTGGATAGATTCTCGAAAATGGCACACTTTATACCATGTCATAAAAGCGATGATCTTTGTTAATGTTGCTGATTTGTTCTTTCATGAAATTATTAAGCTTGCATGGTGTGCCAAATACTATTGTTTCAGATCGTGGTACTAAATTTCTTAGC